>PVIY010004549.1:0-101984 GCA_004026745.1 Myrmecophaga tridactyla
CCACATTTCTTGGCATGCTGTCCTGTTGCAAGAAAAGGCATTTACTTGGAGTACCTTATTCTTCAGGTACCATGTTCTCTATGGCTCTGAGATTTGAGAAGCTTTGGAGGAGGCTGTCGTGGGGAGGGCGGTGGGGGAAGCAGAGAGGAAGGGAGAGAAGACAGAGGAGAGGGTGGCAAAGCCGAGTCCCTGAAGCCCACCCCAGCCCACCTCCTCCCTTTGCCCTGGCCCCTCACCGGGCCCCCGAGGCCCCGTCCCGTCTCCTCAGGCCCCTGCATTGTGTTTCTTCTCCAGAGACACCCCAATAACATCTTTTCTGCCTCGTTCCTTGGACCAACCCCCCCAACCAACCCCCCTGGCAGTGGGCTTCTTCCCCATGCCCAGCCCCTTCCACGCAGCTTCCCTGGTGCTCAGGTGGGCCCTGGAGCTTTTTCTCCCCTCATTACGGGCACAAATCACTGCATCGTTAGGCAGACAGTGTTTTAAGTTGATAGGACGTTTATAAAATGCCTGTGAATGCATTCCTATCCAAGGAGTAAAAGCAAAGCCATTCCAAGTATTTTAAAAGAGGGGATGCCATGCAGGAAATCTGTTACACAGGTTTGGGAAGTCAAACGGGGACACTGGAGCAGCCAGAGTGACTCACGTCCCCCTGCCGTCCTTTCTGGGCCCCAGGGGAGTAGGCTGGTGGCCGGGTCAGGGGTGGGGGGCATCTGGCAGGGGCGTGCCCGCGTGGCGGGTCTGTCTGGGGACGGCCGGGCCTGGCACCAGCCTCCCACCTCTGCCGGCAGCCAGCAGACGGGCATCTGGGAAGGTGGGCCCAGCCCAAACCCACGCCCGTGAGTCACAGCACGCCACCCCGCACCCTCCTCTGATGGCCTTCCTAGCCCCACTTGACCCTTCTACAAGGAGCCCCTCGATTAGAGAAGAAGCTACTGACATGAGGTTCTCCGCTTCCGAGGACAGGGGTCAGTTTCCAGATGCGGAGGTTAGGTGGATTCAAAGTTAACTTTCATAAAAGCAGACTAGAATGCCTCTAAGAAACAAAACCAGCTTATTTTTTGTGCTGAAAACAATGTGTGCTTTAATCTTAAATTTCATGTCAGTTGAGTGTATATAGTTCATTTAGGAATTGCTATAGAAATGACATTTTTAGATCTGCCTTATATATTCTTTCTTTTGAACTGCAATTTTATTAAGACATGTTCACATGCCATACAATCCATTCAGAGTATACAGTCCATGCATTATATACTGAGGACAGTTTATTATCAAATGTGAATAGCTTTATTTTAGAAATATTTAGAAAGTGTCTCCAAGTATTTTCTAAGCCACAGCATGTGCTTAGAACCCTCTTGAAGCAAGTCTCTGCGGTGTAATTAATTACAAACAACCCACAAGATAAACAGGTAAACACTCACTGGGTTTTTCTCTAAATGACCCTTCACAGATTTTTAATATGGAAATTTATAGCCAAACTATGTAATTAATGTAAAGTTAGGCTGTACCTAAAAATGTCTTCTAAGTATTATACTGTGAACAATAAAATATCTATTAGTAAGTAAAAGTTATTGATAGCATCCTTGAAAAATCAAATCATGAAACATTGTTCTGTTGACATATCCTATACTTTTCCATACCCCGCGTGGTGTGGACAATTTGCACAAATACAAGATGACAGTAATTATTCTTTGTTATAATTTTATTTAAGCCATAAGTTCTTTAAGAACCAGAAGAGCTTGTCATCAGAACAGTCAGTTCTCTATTTTATAACACATTTTCACATAAAGCTTAAATACAGAAAGGACCGTTTATAAATGCTCACCTTCATGGAACCTTATTTCTAACAGGTTGCTTTGTTGAAAATGTCCAAGAGTCTACGTAGCTAATCATTGACTTTTCATCAAATAGACCTCTGAGCAATCTCTCCCTGTGATCAAATATTTAATTCTTGTTAAGTATTCGGGAGACAGGGCATTTGAATCCAATGATTTTCAAAGTCTGTGTGAACCGAGAACTTTTTTTTTAGGAACCTGTGTTGCCGGAATCTACAATTTTAATGCATGAACATTAATTGAACAAATAACATTGAGAAGACTGATTTTACTACTGAGCAAACATCATGATTAAACTGCTCCACTTCTATAAAAGAAAAACTTCACCTGGGAAAAACCTTCAATGTATTTTCCTGGTGTCCTGCAACGATTTCTGAACAGAGACCTGGTGATGCCACACAGTTACTTTAATTTGTTTATCATATAGAAGAATGAGTTGTGTCCACAGTTCTCTCCCCTATATATATATATGTATATGCACTATATAAGAGATACCATGATTCATGGGTCGCTTTCCGAAAATAAATTATGATGCTGCGTTCCTTGGTTAGATCTGATTTTCTTTCAAGTAATCCAACACGAGTCGGTGCAGTGTTTTGCAATTTTTAAGTATTTTCACTTACATTGCCTCATTTCATCTTCAAAACAACTTTATGGGCTGGTGCACATCATTTCTCTCTGCTTTGCAGATGGAAAGTTGGAATTTCCATCTTTTGGCAAGGTCAGGTGACTCTCTGCTCGACTCTTCTAGCAGCCACTGAGGGGGTCCGGGCAGTTAGGAGAGTTGAGGAGCTCCCCTGCCTCGTGTCGCTGGTGTTTCCTCCGCAGGCAGGAGCTGCCCACCAGCAGCAGGCGAAGGAATGTCCAGGGGCTACAGCCCAGGAACAGGATCGGAGGGGGCCCCGTTTGCAGAGAAGTTAAAGCAATGGTCAGAATGGCTAAAAGTTGGTTTCCTTTCTACCATCACCAGACCCTGGCAGTTCTGAGCAGGATTAGTGGAGAACTGTGCCCTGGGGTGGGGGTGGGGAGGACCCCACCAGCCCAGCTTAGTACTCGCTGCAGACGCAGCTGTCAAAAGTAGGAAAAATTGCCAGTCCGCGTGTGCCTATTTTTAATAATGCAGCCCTTCTTCCTTCAAGGGGAAAAGCATCCGTGAAACCATTCATTTAACTAAATTACATTAAAAAGTTGATTGTGCACAACAAATGCCACATTTATCAATAACTTCACAATAACGTGGTTTCCATAGCGTGTGTGCAAAACTAGGAAATACTCATTTTAAACGATTTTGTCCGGGCTGGGGTATTAATTGAAAGCAAGTCTGATTTAACTGGGAATCAGATTGAGAAGAAACGAGGAAGGAAGCAATGTCCAAGATGGTAACTCCTCACTGACCTTATAAAACAACCCCAATATATTATTTATTTGTTGAAATAAACTCTGGAATTAGCTCCTCAGGTGTGGTAGTAAGAAGCGACTGTTTTTAGGCACCGTTTTTTACAGTTGTCTTTGCAACGTTTTTGTATCAAAACATATAAAAAACTTAAAATATTGCATTTCCAAGAATTTAATATAGCATAATATTTTCAAGAGTGAAATGCAAATTCAGGTCAATGTGGTAAAACATCCAGTGCGGTCCAATGCCATTAGATGATCTTTGAAAGGAAATCTAAGAATCACCTTCTTCCCGGGTGATTTTACAAAAAAAAGATATCCTCTAACTGCTAAAGACATTCAAGCCAGATGTGTTTGCTAGCAGGTTGAGAGTAGGTTCTTTTAGGTAGGGGTCCAAACTCAAGTGCCCCAAGGGCCTGCAGATGACATGAAATGAAACAAGGACAACTCTGACATCTTGGGGGAAATACTCCATCAGCCCCGTCAATTGCTACAATCACACAAGTGGGTCTCATGTTGCCTCATCATGTGATTTTTTTTTCAAAGAACACAGACATCTGAAATATCCTCTGATATTTTTTGATATCTATATATCAATATTTTTAAAAGATAAATAACTATGTCAGGCAAACAAAACACATTTGTGAGCTGCCAGTTTTTAATCAGTTTCAGCTCTTTAGTACTGTAAATATGAGTTTGTTTACATAATGTTTATGTATTATGGAAGCGTACATGCTAAGCACAAACTTGTATATAAGGAATAACTTTCCCAGTGTACCATGGAAAAGAAAAAAAGGAAACACGGTAGCATGAAAAGAGTTCTGCTCATGTTAGCTGCTGGTTCCACCCCACCCGCCTCAATCCATGAACCATAATCAGAATGAACATTCCTGTGATTTGACTATGAAGTCCATCTATGGCTTCCTCTCCTTTGCCAGTCCCTATCTGTATGTACTACTTTTGATAGAATATGTTTTCTTTCCTGTGCAATCAATAAGGACATCACTTTTCCCATCTCTGTCCTGATCTCAACTCTGGCTGTGAACCAAGCCCCTTGGGTGGAGAACCCCAAGTGTAGAGCTTAGAGGGCGGTGCTGGAGAGGGTTGCGGTCAGATCCCTGTGGGTAGGGAACTTCACGTATAGAGCACAGAGGAGGGTGCTGGAGAGGGATGAGATCAAGGCCCTATCTACTTCGCATAATGTCTCACAAAGTGAGAGACAAAGAAATTCAGGATACTGCAAATGCCACACTACCCCTCAGGGCACAGCCTTATGCCCCCGCCCACCCCATCCCGGGAGTCCCACATGTGTCTCCAAACGTGGAGAGCTGCTAAATTGAGGTGACCACCCATTCTTCAGGGCCTGCCTTCCTGAATTTCTGTATGTAATAAAAGCTGCATCTATACAACGCGTTGAGTCAATCACTATACTCCAATGACTAATTAAATGAGAAAAAAAAGCAAACTGATTGATTGGATTCCCCAGGCATGTGTCTGAATTGACTGGAGTCATTGAAAATGGCTGTAGCGTGAGCTCTGTGTAGACACAGCCTGTGTCTGGTTTTGTTCTTTTACACTTTGGAAATCTATAACTTCCCAAAGTATTTTTTAAAATGAGATTTTACAACATGCAGTGTATATGTTCTTGAGTTCTGAACTGTTGTTAGCTAGCTATTTTGTAGAAACAGAAGATAATGTGGAGAAACTGTGCCTGGAGAAAAATCTTCCTTCCATGTTTCAGATTTAGTGAGAATGAGAAAAATTAGATTAACTAGCAAAATGGTTTTTAACCTTTATTGTTAGCATAAATCAGGAGGCTCATTTTTCAGTCTATTCCTATAGAATTCAATTAAAGGTCAGATTTGTAATGGAGATCCTAATTATTAATGTGTTGCTATTTCAATTATTAATAAGTTGAAGTATTTGCATATTGGATAAAGAAAATGCCTAAGAACCACTTTGACTGCATCTGAAGTCCCTTCCAGATATTTTATCAATGTTCCTTTCATAGGATTGTACAGATTAGTTTTGTACATACTTCCAGCTAGAACATTTATTCCAAATGTTATAAAGGTAAAATTAGTGTTACCATTAATTAAAAAACATATTAACCAAACTATACCTATTATGGTTCTGAAACATTTAAGATACATATAGAAATCATCTGAGAAAATTAAGAGATACTTTTTAATTTCTAAAGAATAACTTGGTTTTGGATCTATTTTAACTATATATAATATTTGTCTAGCTCATCTTGCAAAGATTTTGAATATACACATCACAATTAGAGTTTTAAACAGGCAGAATCATGTCACATATGAGGTTCTTATTATGTGCTATTAGAATAAGCTTTTCTAAATGCAACTCATCCCAATCTAGAAATATATATTTCTGATGTGAAAAAGCAAAGCTCCTCCCGAAAATTAGTATGGAAATAGACGGTTGAAGTTATAATGTTATTGACAAGGTCATTTAAACTTCAGCTTAAAAGGAAGATGTTTCCTATTTTTTTTAAGGGAGCATTATGATAAAGTAAATTTTTTAAAATTTGAAGTACCATTTAAAAACATCATTATCTGTATTACTTGATTTCACATAATGACAATTAAATGATATGGCCTCAAATATTAAGGATAGTTTTACGTGCTATTTACATAAACATGTAAAAACCCTTGACCTTAAGCATCAACCAATTCCCCTGTTTTAAAGGAAGGTGAAAAGGTGGAGGAGAGCCAGCAGCTTTCAGCTTCTAAGAAATAATTTATCTGGGGGTGTTTGGGGGCAGGATTAGTGATAGTGACTAAAATGAACTTTTCAATAGCTAATGTGATATTTATTAGGGTTCAGTTTAACCAATGTTAGTAATTATAAAAGACACAAAATTCACTATTAATTAGTTCATCATCAATTATTTAGAAAGAAGCCTTTAAAGGATAGCCCCTTTCAAGCCCATTTTCTGTGTTAGATGCAGTTTTCATTCCTATGTTTCTTTGCTTTAATTCTTTTTCATCAGGTGAAAATTTTACCATCACTGTTTATAGCAATTATTAGATGAGCTGTGTTTTGTTCTTTTGAAGATGACATCAAAATATCAGTTCTTTTTTTTTATTATTATATAGTTTAACATTTAAATAGAAGAGCCCATGTTTGGAAAGAGAAAAGACTTGTTTTTAAGCCTCAGGCCTCTCAGTTTAAAATACCAGTCTGCTGGCGAGGGAGTCCATGGCTTCAGGAGAAGACTGGCCAGAAATCCTTGCCTTTTAGAATATCCTATTAATAGGGACATAGTGCTTAGCCAATTAGCTCTTATAGCCTGAGGGGTGAGAACTTCTTGGAGATTTTCATTTCTTATGAATAAACCTAACTAAATAAAAAAAATAGACTATTATGTTTATCAAGGGGACATCTGTTTGATTTGACTGTGCTTAAATAGTTTGAAATCTGTATCATCTCCTTATGGCTATTTATGCTAATATTTTTTCATTCATATGTATGGTTCTGTTTATAACAAGAACTCTGACAAAAATATATATCAAATGACAACCACAAAATTAGAAGTGACTTCAAGTTCCAAACAAGACAATACAACAGAAGGAAATACAGTGATTACGAGAGGAAAGTGCCAGCAAGTAAAATACGTATAAACTTTTTATTAAGATTTGTGCTCATTAATATTTAAAGACTTCATTTGGACTTTATAATAATATCTCATTCAGGCATACATAGGCTAGAAAGTAAAAGAAATGAATTAGCTACCATGTTCCCATTGATTCTTTCCTTCTGATGGCCTCATCTGAGGAACATTTGGGCTCGGAAACTGGGTCTCCAGGGTTCCAGGTCACCATGCTTTGGTCTTAGGTTTCCTTAAACAGTGTGCCACCATCGTCCTGGAACAATTTGTTGAGAGGCATTGATGTTCATATGCTCCGCTCTAGGAAAAATATAAAGAGACTTTAACAGTCAACTTCAAATGCCTGGAAGACAATCAAGGGATCAAATCATCTTCAAGCAAAAGCTTTCCTTGAGTTAGCCCTTAATGGCGTTTTTAGCATGTTTTAAGGTGAAACTTTCCACCTGCTACAAATACCTAAAGCAAGGCTTCTCAGTGATAGGATGAGGCTCCTCTTAACGTTGTTAGATTTTGCGGTACTTGCTCCTTCTTACTCACAGTGACACAAAGGCAGAATGAGGAGCTGTTGTGGCCCACATCGTTTGTGACTCCAGGCCTGCCACTAGCTCAGGGGAGCAGCTCTGGCCTCAGACTTGGCGAGGTCGGGTTCCGGCCGCCCAGTCACAGACCGCAGGGGACCCCAAACGCCAAGGGCTACTTAGAGGTCAAGGTCAGGATTGGAAGCGATGGGTTAGGAAGGAAAGGCATTCTCCTCCAAAGAAGGTTTCTTGTCAGCAGTTTTTGTTGGGTTTAATAGTAGCTGTACAAAACTCAACAAATTCAATTTAGTGCTGTTTTGTGGAAAGGAGAAAAAAAGAAAAACATGAAAAGTCCAAAACCAGAAGGCTTAGAATTTCAGATGACAAGACAGTCTTACCAATTACATAATTTAATTTAAGAAATGTTGACTTTAATAGAAACCAATCACGTTAAGGAATAAAGAGAAGAAAGAGGTGCCGACTGTGCCCTGAGAATTGTCACCCATTCTGCCAGAGTAAACTGCATAACGACAGCCTCTTGATCCTAAAATATGCTTTTATACAGTTAAGGTATCTGAACTCTGGGTTTATCTGACACTCAAGGGCACACTTATTGTGAAATCCCCTCCCCCTCACATCCTAGTATTAATTTGATGACATAAATTTTGTTCAAGTGTTAATTAAAATCCCAGGAGACACAAAAACAATGGGTGGCATTGTTCATGGCGGGTCAGGTCCCCTGCATTTTCAAGGATTCTGTCATGGTGGTCACACTTCCATTTAAACACTGAATTGGGGAATGTCCACTCCTATGGCGGATGGCGTGTCCAGTGCCTGGGCCTTTGTGGGACTTGAGGAAGGGGCCTGCTGATTAATAAACCAACACGATCGCTGCAGGAATCTGCACGAGCTTCATGCTTGCATCATCTCTACCATCTTTCCCACATCTTCTGTCTGATCTCACCAATTAGTTGGTGGCAAGGTACAGAAATCCTTCCAGTCCACCTGACATTTAGAAACAAGAAGGAAAATAGAAGCCATGCATTGGTGCATACAAGGCAAAGTCTCGGATTCCTAGGAGGAAGCTCTGCTGGTCCCAGGGAGCTGGAAACCCTGCAAATGGAAATCCCTGCATTTCTATGCCTTCTCTCTTTCTCCTCTCTCCCTCTCTTTATCCTTTCTTGTTTACTTGTCTTCTTTTTTTTCTTAAATATTTCCTCAAAGGTGGCATGAGTCTTTTCTCTCTTCTCCCACTTTGGGGCTACCCAGCAGCCCTTCCATGACTTTATTTTTCATGTCACATTGGCGCAATTGAAAAGAACACTGCATGACAAGGACTTGGAGAGTGATGAGAAATACAACTACAAGCAATTTTGGAATTCAGAGACACTTTGAAATTATCTAATTTAACACCCCTTATTTTAAAGCTGAGGAGGAAAGGGCTGGATAGTTTAAAAGGACAACAAAGGACCCACACAGGAAACTCAGATGAGGTCTACAGGAAAGCAGAGATTCGGCCAACTGTCTCTCCAAGAGCATTAGTTCGCATTTGTGGAGGAATAGAAAGAGTGAGTTAAATTAATTTACCTTAGTCACAAATCACATGAAGGAAAGTAGTTTCTGAATTAGTAGGTTGAGATTAGGGGACATTTTCAAAAATAACTGTTTGATTATTTTCAGTATAGCAGAAGCTATGCTAACCTTATGTTATTTGGTAAGTATTCAACGCTTACAAATACTTGAGAAACAATTAATTCACCCAATTTCTTCATTCTGCTTCTAAAACACTTTCAAAGATATGAAAACAAGGCACTTTCTAAATGTGTTAAAATATTATAAAGCATACATTTAAAAATACTGACGGACTTTGAAGATAAGCATCAAATTGTTTAACTAAGGTAAACTTGGGAATGAGTGGATTCCAAATTTATAACGTTCCATTCTTCCTGTGAAAATGCAGTGAATGTTTCACCCCGCTTCAGTTCAGCTCCTTTATCACATGTGACATAATCAGAAGTGTGCTTGCCTGCATGTGTTTGTGTGTGCATGCAAATTGTGCATGCTGTGAATTCCCACATATTCTTAAAATAACGCAGCTGAAAGGCTTGGGTTTGTGCCCGGCTTCCAGAAACTGACCGGCTCACTTAGCCTCCGACTTTTCCCTTGGGAAGCTTGTCACACAGCCCTGCTGTGAATATAAATGGCAAGTTGTGTTTCACAGCTGGAGCTTCTTAGAAGATAAGTATTAATTCAAGATACTTTGTTTAGTGTGACTCATAATGTCCATTATGACCCCCTGGAGAATAATTTTTAAAGCCAGGGAGGCATATCTTTGCATATTCCATAAAGAGTATGCATAAGGAACAACATAACATACGGGCAACACATAGGAATGCCTGGGAAACACCTGAGTATACTGGAAAACAACTTTATGCCAAAGAAGGTCAATGCCATTGCCATAGGAATTGATGTACAAAAAATTATAATGTTGTTAAACTTATATAGCCATGGGTCTCACCAAGCATGTGCACAAGATATTCAGGTTACTTAGAAAGCGTCTGTGGCCCTGGACGTACTTAGTCCAATGAAAACATGTTGAAATAAACAAAGTTGGGAAGAAAAAAGAAATATATTTGCATTGCTAGAGAAAAACGTGTATTTAACTTAATGTATTGAGTGAATTCATTTTCCTCTTAGACTAAAATTCATTTAATTAACTGATCAAAATCAAAGTGGAATTTAAACCTTAATGTTGATTTTTAAAAGCGATAAATAATATGATGATTGTCCCTGAAAAGTAGATAGAAATTTGATTGTCCCTGAAAAGGTAGAAATTAAGATCAATAACCAACCTTTACAGTACCAGAAAAATAGTACAAACCCTTCAGGTAAGTTTAGTACATTGACACATTTCACTTAAGCACTGATGCTGTTTCCCTAAGAAAAGATGATTTACAAGGTAGAACAATGAACACATTTGAAGAAGAGTTAAAAAGATTTTGTATTCTAAAATCATTTGCCATGTAATTTTCTTTATGCGAGGAAAGGTACAGGATTTTAACTTTAATATATGCAATTCCATTGTGTGATTTGGTAGCTACACTTTATCTCTTTAAAATACTTGTAAAATTTTTAACTATGCAAGATATTACGAAAATTGAAGGAATTTAAAATTCTTCTTCCTTGAAGTTAGATACAAGTGAACTTTTGAAACCATCCTAAAAACAGAGAAAGTGTGAAAGTAAAATTTAAAGGTATTTTTAGAAATTAGGTTATTTAAGTATCATTTATGATTGGATGGAAGGAAATTACTATCGTATAGCAATATTGTATGGAAAAGTTTAAGAAACAAATCATAGTGTTTCTCTATCTGTACAGATAAAGAAACATTTTAAAATACAACTAAAACTGAAAGAGAAAAAAATAAACTCTTTGGATTGAGATCTTCCTTACAATGCATTTTTCTGGGAAAGATAATGGACCCCTGATTCCTATCAAAACAAGCTAAAATTAAACGAAACTGTGAAGAACAGGAAAAGAAAAAGGCAATACCCTTCATTGATGAATTATTGATGACTTAGCAAACGGCATAAACTTACAAACAACTTCCAAGGTTAAAACTCACTTGTCAACGATGATTTTGTGGGTTGGTTTAAAAAAATGAAAAGTTTTAAAGCATCTATTTTGTTGTGAGTTAGGGGCATTAAATTACTAGGCGTAGGAAGAAGTCATCCAAGTGTTCTGAAAGAGAGAAATTGAAGGCAGTAGATCTCAGTTCCAAGAATAGAAGCTGTGTCTCAAGAAGGGATGGGCACCAACATGGCAGCGGTCACACGGACAGGCCGCCATAATTACACGTCCGCCAGCCAGGGAACTGGCACAGTATAATTAAGGACAGAATAATCTAACACTCGCATAAAGTACAAATTAATAGGGCTATGTCCCCAAAGCATAGCTAAGATTGAAAACGCCCAAGAAGGTCAATGGAGAGTGCTGGAGGAATCGCCAGTGAGAAGTTTCATTTAGTAGAAGACAGTATATGGAGACCGACGAAAGGATTAACAAGTTCCTTAAGCTAAAGTAAAACTATCAAGTCTCTCCCCAAAAGATGAACAGAAACACAAGCAAATATATTAGACTCTTAATATTAGTATTATTTAATAATTTGCCTTGAATAATGATCAGCATTATTATATCCACTTGCCATTAGTGTTACATAGGACAGTGACACCTAACTGAGATACCTCACCAAGTCCAGGAACCCATCAGATCTGATTAAACCAATCGGATAGGAAGCTGTTCAGATGACATTGATATTCCTATTTTTCTCTGACCTATCAGAGATATTATTAAAAATAATTTTAATTTAGCTACTAGAAGAACCTTCTTCCCCCTGAAAGTAGGCAGGATTTTATTCAAAATGACATTTATATTTGAACTTATGGATATTTAACTATTGTTATAACACAGGTTATTTTTCTACCTTTAAGCTGAAAACACTAAATGAAAACAGAATTTTGCCTGGTCCAAAGACAGCTAAAAAAGTGCATCAGAAATGGCTATCATTTCTTGCAAAGAAAATAGAGTCCTTACCAATAAAAACAAAGTGGAGTAAAAACAAAATTGGGTTAGTACCAAGTCTCCTTCAAAAATGGGTTTTCTCCTATGGTATGGAATTTAATAATCATTATATAGCTGACATTTGACTGTCTTAAAATCCAACTGATTTTAGGAGGCTGAAGAGATGATAGTAAGACTCCACATGTTTTTCCAGTTCATTGAGATATCAAATGGACCGCTCCAAGCTTAAACCTGTATACTTAGGACATTGCGGGAGTTTTCTGTTGTGTTTTAACCATTCGGTTTTATCTCCTGTGAACCAGTCTGGATTGTTTTCACCAAGATAATTAAAAGCTATGTATGAAATATTTCACCTCCGAGGATATAGGAGCAACTGGGGTTAGAAAAAGATGGAGGATAGAGTCACAGTCTATTTAAAGCGACATAGATTCTGAAGCAGAGCTTTAATGTTGTTTGGGGAGGAAAGTCACCGAATAACATGCATCTAAAGTAAATAAATTAAAAATGAAATGATGATTGTTATTTATATCTAGTTATAATTAATGTAAATGAAAATTTGGGAAACAGAAACAAAGATTTTTTCTTTCCTTACTCCTGCCTGGCTTATTAGCTGCATTCAATTCTGCCTGTATAAACTTGTGAAGTCCAGAATTACAAAACTCAAACACAGAGAATTTCCAAATGAATACTAGATCAAAACTGTTATAACCGTGCAAACACACTGAAGTAATTTGCACACAAATTTATGAGGCTTCCCATGAGAGTGTCATAGTGAAACCCCAGTAACATTTGAAAGGGTTCCATGTTGATCCCGAAGAATCATGAGCAACAGAGAAAAGAAATGCATTTCCTGCATGCACATGCAGGAACCTCTACAGAATACTAAATAAACCAGAATAAAGTGTTCTGGGCAGTTTAAAATGGTAATTTGTTTAGAAACTTTAAGCTAAGTTAGTATTCAGGAATGGACAAGATGAAGTTCTTTGAATAACAATGTGAGTCCTTTATTGAATGATATTCTGGAATCTCTTTTAGAGGGTTAAAACAACAGCCCAATACTGAGCTGCAGTGATTTAGCTATTGCTCTGTCAAAGCAAAGAACTAAGAGAAAAATGTCTTTTGCTGTTGTGCTACCCTGCAAATATTACAAATATGTGAAGGTCCCTCAGCCAACCACATTGGGAAAAATCAGGTATTGCTCTTCTTCTTGGCCATCACCAAGACGGCTATCATAGATATAAAAAGAAGTGGATGAAACTGATTTTATTATATGTGAAGTAGGCATTCCATTGAATAAACAATGTGGCAATGATCTGGAAATTAGGGCAGTGAGTTCTAATTTTGGGATCTTCAATTAACTTTCCTCACAGTGTGATGGGTCACATAAGCTGTGGTTAATTGTACAAACCATTAAAGGGGTAAATAGGGGATGTGTTGCTACCTCGGTCGTTCTAAAATAAAACTGGTAAAACTGACTCATTGCAAAGATTTAAAGTCATAATTAGGTTAATTGATAAATTAACCAAATTTTGGTAAATTAGCAAAATTTTGGTAATGGTACTAAGTAAAGAATCACTACTAAAAAGGGATAGAAAAACATCAATAGACGTTTATAAAAATGGCGATTATTGAAAGGCATTGTACTTGAAGGTAATGAATGTTGGAAATAATGAAGTTTTGTGCACAAAGGTTTTATTCCATGAGTGGCTCTGGAATCTCAGCAAGAGCTATTAAAGTGAACAAGGAAATTAGCATAAACAAAACACAGAAGTAGGAACAGCTAAGAAAAGATGAACGACCCCCGAATTACCAAATTGACCATAAATGAAGTATGTAGGCAGGAGGATGAGCCTTGAGAGAGAAACATTTCAACACTGATGTTTAACTGTCAAAGAGTTAAGTCACTTTAAATTGCAGACAATCAAGAAGCTACTTTTTTTGGAGCACTAATTTTGGCTTTGCTTCTAATGTAAGAACTGATCACGTCTGGAAGGGAGGATGATTTCGATATTAACGCACAGGCACACGGCCGTCTTGTACTAGCTGATTAGACAGGCATATTCAATTGCAAGATGTCCATTGATAAATAAATTTCAGGAAAAGGGTGATTAGGCCATAGAAACTAAGAAATATCCTTGTTTGCCTCCGACACTGAGATCTTTTGCTTTAAAACAATTCTTTCTCAACAGTAAAAATCCTGTCATTAGACCAGGCCAGTCGTTGACAGGTATGAACCCTCCAGGGCTGAATTTCCACACCTTCCTATTATCAGCAGCTTTCGTACTTGAGCTTGGCCTTTGTTAAGAAGATCCAGAAATGACAAAAAACAAACAAACAAACAAAAAAACTTTCTTCGGTGTGGTGCCTTCCTATAGCCTAGCCAGGCACCATCCAGGTCTTCAGAACCAAAGAAACAGAAACTGATGGGCAGACATTGGAAGAGCTATCTCTCAGCAAATGCCTGCTCGAAATGTTCTTTGAATGGGTCCCTGGAAGATACTCCAGAACAATCAGCCTCTATTATAGAAGGCACCAATGCTGCCTGTGTTTTGAAAGCAACAAAAACAAAATTCTCAGGTTCTAATGCTCAGTGTCTCTCACTCTTCTGTCCCCCTATTCTCTCTCATACACACACATACTCATGCAATTTGCATTTAAAAGCAGCATAAAATTCCCTCAGTTAAAAGATGGGGTTCAGTAAGCCAGAAAAATATGGAGAAATTCAAGAAAACCTCTTTTAGATTTAAGTGAATTGTTTGCTTTTGGTCTGGACAGGAGAGAATTAATGGACTACGTATGTATCTCCTGCCAGTTCTGTTTCTCTGGTGAATCCTGACACGGATTCGTGTCCACACGAACATGACCCACATAGGTGGGCTGCCATGCCCAACACACACCTGAGAAGGTGTGAACAAAGTTTTTTCTCCTGAGGATGACACCCTGGAATAACCTGTGTTCCTTGGGTTAACCTCAATAACCTCAAACTGCAACAACCTGGGCTTCATCAGGTGAACAGGTCTTTTCAGGTGAACCCATGAATTAAGTTAAATGCCTTTCTAAGAAACCTTCCAGATGGGATGTGCCAGTATGAGTTTGCAGCTATGTGCTGAGTGGGCAGATGGTAGAAGAAAGAAGTACGTGTCTCTGCCCATCATGCTCCCTTCATTCCTTACTTGCATGCATTCCATTTCCTGCTTCTTCTCCATCACGTGGGACCCCAGGGTTGTAGATGAGATGGGATTTTAAACTATAGTGTGTTTGTCCTGAGGGAGCACAGTGTCCCTTGTCACATTCCTCTTCGGGCCAACATCACACATCTATTGAAGACTTACTGTCCCCTAAGTGTGAAATAAAGGCTCTGTGAGCAGTCTTTCATGAAGCTGGTGCTCAGTGGGGAGAAGACAATGAATAAATATTTAAAGTACAAAGAAATACTTACAAATTTTGTACTAATTGCTCTAAAGAAACAACACAATGAAGAGAGAATTGCTAATGTATAGGCTGTCAGGGAAGTGTTTGTTGAGGTTGGGCCCGGAAGGATGATGACAGAGGGTCCATGCACAGCAATGACATTTAAGGAGAGAGTGGGTGCCATTCAATGAAGAAGACTGGGTGATGAATAGCTTTGGAAGAAAATAACAAATTCAGGTTTGGAAATTCAAGTTTGAGAAGACATTGGGTGGAGATCTGAAGTAGGCAGATGGATGAATTAGTCTGTAGGTTGGAAGACAGGATATCCAATAAATCCCCTTTTCTTGGAAATTCATTAATATCTTCACTGGAGTTGTCAGCCTGTGGCCTGCCCTGTATGGAATTTGGATTTGTGTCTCCCCACAGTTGAGACAGCTTTATAAAATATAATATTATAGAAATCTCCTGTTGGTTCTGTTTCCCTAGAGAACCCTGAAAAATAGCTTGGTACTGGGAGTGATTCTTGAGAAACAAAATCTAAAAAATGGGTTTTTGCAATTGGTTTTTACTCCATTAGACTCAAAGGTGCTAATGACTCTATTTCCAAGAATCAAGATGCCACTGTCAGTCCATGGCATGAATTGGCAATAGAAACACGCATAATATTGCCATTTGATTCTGTTAATTGTACATTTATATGAGGCATGGCTTTGAGGAAGAGTGTTTTTGACACCTTAACAGAGGTTTGTGGAATTCAGAGGTATAATGGTATTAGCTGATTGTTCTTAGCTGGATACAGTTATAAGAGAAAGGATGAGCTGAAGGCTTCAAATTTGCAACTTAAATATATGAAAGATAGGAAAGTTTTTATGTATGTCCTGAAAGAAAATCTTATTTCCTGTGATACAGACGTGAGATCTCTGAAAAACAGATCCAGAGTCTTGTTGTGTAAGTAGCAGACTTGCAACGTAAACTAAAATCTCACCTTGTAGAATGTGTGCTTTTAAAGGAAAAGCATTGATTGGAAAAGAATGGGATCTTGAAAATTGGGATGGGGACCTATGGGTTGAAAGTGATGGCAGTGAGGATATGGGAACCCTGGATTCTGTTGAGATGTTGCTAGATTGATTTCTAATGGTCTGTTCTGAGGAAACAACCTCCCCACCTCCAGCCTTCAATCTAGGGAAATAGCCACCCAATCTCCAAACTGCTCTGAGGAGAAAGTTACCTGAAATCTAGTCTGCCTTGAGGAAACCGCTGCCTGACCTGCAGTCTTCCCTGAGGAATCTGCCATCCAACCTCCATGTAAATAGATTAACCCTTCAGTGTCTTCAAAACCTATACCCGTCTTCTCTGGGGAAATTACCCTCACTTCTCTATCTGAAGACATTAGTCTTATTTCACCAGATGAAACTTCAATGGAACACCTTGAGGTAATTGGCTTGAAAGACATTTCTAAAGTTTTTCATGGGGTGGGCCATAGTGGCTCAGCAGACAGAGTTCCAACCTGCCATGCCAGAGACCCAGGTTGGATTCCCACTGCCTACCCATGCAAAAAAAAATCTGAAGCTTTTCATGACCCACCCCAACCACTTCTCTTTTCTTCAAGACCTATAAGTAGACTAAAGTCCCAACAGGTCCTAAAATGTGAGGTCAAAGTGACCCACGAGGAAGTACGTAATTCTCCAAAAGAACTGCATGAGTTTTCTAATTTACATAGATAGAAATCAGGAGATATTTGTGGGAATGGATATCAAGGGTGTGGGATAATGGTGGATAGAATATGAAGTTGGATCAGGCTAAATTTATTGGTATGGGTCTACTAAGCAGAGATTCAGCATTCAATACTATAGCTTGAGGGTTAGAAAGGGAATTAACAGTTCGTTTGGGTCATTGGCTAAAAAATCTATCAAAAGGTGTCCAACATTACCTGAGATCAAAATGCCAGAACTGCCCTGGTATAATGTAGAGGAGGGGATCCAACGGCTTAGAGAGATTGGAACGTTAAAGTCGATTTATCCTGGAAGACCTGCTCACATACCTCAAGAATGTCCAGATGACATTTTACCAGGCCTGTAAGGAATAAATTTGTGGGACTAGCTCCATCATCCCTGAAGAATTTTGTAATTGCCCTTCTCAATAAGCAAGATATTACTGTAGGAACTGCTGTCACTGCATTGGAATCCTTGAACACATTGGGGATGATTGGATTCTGAGTTAGCAGAAGCAACGTGGCCATTAATCAACTCCCAAACTTGAGATAGTTCACAGACTCAGAGCCTCTTGAATTAGGGGAAGGCCAGAAATTTCTACTTATAATTTTCCTCCCAGCCTTCCCCAAGGAGACATAAAGCCTTTTACCAGGGTAACTGTGTACTGGAGAAAAGGAAATGATCAGATATACTGGGGATTATTAATTAAGTGACATTAATCCCAGAAGCCCAAAACTTCACTCTGGTCCACCAGTCAGAGTCAGGGCTTATGGAGGTTTGGTGATCAATGGAGTCTTAGCTTAGGTCCATCTCACAGTGAGCTCAGTGGGTACCTGGACCCATTCTGTGGTTATTTCCCCAGTTCTGGAGTATGTAAATGGAATCAATATATGCAGCAACTGGCAGAATCCCCACACTGGTTCTCTGACTCATGGCTGAGGGCTATTATAGTGGGAAAGGCCAAATGGAAGCCAGTAGAACTGCCCCTACCTAGCTAAACAGTAAATCAGAAACAATACTGGATTCCTGGAGGGACTGCAGTGATTAGTGCCACCCTTAAAGACTTGAAGGATGCAGGCATGGTGATTTCTACCACTACCCCATTCAACTCTGCTGTTTGACCTTTGCAGAAAACAGATTGGTCTTGGAGGATGACAATGGATTACTATAAACTTAACCAGGTGGTGACTCCAACTACAGCTGCTATTCCAGATGTGGTATCATTTGTTGAGCAAATCAACACATCCATGATACTTGGTATTCAGTTATTGATCTGGCAAATGTTTGTTGTTGTTGTTTTCTCTCAATAGCTGCTAGTAAGAACCACCAGAAACAGTTTGCTTTCAGCTGGTGAGGCCAGCAGCATACCTTCACTGTGCTGCCTCAGGGGTATATGAACTATCCAGTCCTATGTCATAATCTTGTCTGCAAAGAACTTGATCATTTTTCTCTTCCATGAGACATCACACTGGTCCACTACATTGATGATATCATGTTGATTGGACCTGGTGAGCAAAAATTAGCAACTACTCTAGACTTATAGGTAAAGCATTAGCATGTCAAAGAATGGGAGATAAATCCAACAAAAATACAGGGGCCATCCACCTCAGTAAAATTTCTAGGTATCCAGTGATATGGGACATGTCAAGATATACTTTCTAAGGTGAAGGGTAAGCTGTTGCCTTTGGCCCTTCCCATGACCAAAAAGAGGCATAATGCCTAATCAGTCTCTTTGGATTCTGGAGACAACATATTCCTCATTTGGATGTGCTACTCTGGCCCATTTACTGAGTGACAAGAAAAGTAGCTAGTTTTGAGTGGGGACCAGACCAAGAAGAGGCTCTGTGACTAGTCCAGGCTGCTGCTCCAGCTGTTCTACCACTCAAGCCATGTGATCCAGCAGATCCAAAGGTGTGGAAGTGGCAGTCACAAATGGAGAGCCTCTGGCAGGTCCCTATAGGAGAATCACAATACAGGCCCTTACTATTTTGGAGTAAAGCCTAACCATTATCTGAAGATAACGATTCTCCTTCTGAGAAACAGCCTGTTATTGGACCTTATTAAAGACTGAATGTTTAACTATGGGCCATCAAGTTACCATGAGACCTGAGTTGCCTCTCATGAGCTAGGCATTTACTGACCCACTAATTCATAAATCTGGGCATGCACAGCAGCACTCCATCATAAGATGAAATTAGTATATATGAGGTAAGGTTCGAGCGGGTCCTAAAGGCACAAGTAAGTTACATGGGGAAGTGGCCCAAATGCCTATGGCCCCTACTCCTGCCACATTACCTTCTCTTTCCCAGACCAGAGCTATGGCCTCTTGGGAAGTTCCTTGCAACCACCTTACTGAGGAAGAGGAAACTCGGGCCTGGTTATAGATGGTTCTACATGATATGCAGGTACCACAAAAAGTGAACAGCTGCAGTGCTATAGCCTTTTTCTGGAATATCGCTATAGGACAGTGGTGAAGGGAGATCCTTCCAGTGGGTGGGACTTCGAGCTGTGCGCCTAGTTGTTCATTTTGCTTGAAGGAGAACTGGCCGGAGGTGCGTTTGTACACTGACTCATGGGTTCTTGTTAATGGTGTGGCTGATGGTAAGGGACTTAAGACTTTAGAGGAGTATGATTGGAAAACTGGCATAAAAAAGAGAGGACTCTGGGGAAGATGTATTTTGATAAACCTTACTGTATGAGCAAAAACCAGGAAGATATTTGTGTTACATGTGAATTCTCACCAGAGGATGATTCAGCAGAGGAAGATTTTAATAGTCAAGTGGGTAAGATGACCTTTTCTGTGGATACAAAGTCATCCTGTTTCCTCAGATACTCCTGTCATTGCCCAATGGGCTCATGAACAAAGTGTTCATGGTGGTAAGGATAGACGTTATGGATGGCCTTAGCAATATGAACTCCCACTTACCAAGGCTGACCTGGCTGCAGCCACTGCTGAGTGCCCGATCTGCCAGCAGCAGAGACCCACACTCAGCCCCCGATATGGCACCATTCCCTGAGGTGACCAGACAGCTACATGGTGGCAGGTTGATTGTATTGGACCACTTCCATCATGGAAGGGGTAGCAATTTGTTCAAACTGGAATAAGTACATATTTCAGATATGGGTCTATCTTCCCTGCCTATAATGTCCCTGCCAAAACTACCATCTTTGGACTTACAGAATGGCTTATCCACAATCATGTATTCCATACAGCATTGCTTCTGATCAAGGAACCCATTTAATAGCAAATGAAGTGTGGGACTGGACACATCCTCATGGAATTCTCTGGCCTTACCACTTTCCTCTTCATCCAGAGAAAACTGGGTTGATAGAACAGTGGAATGGCCTTTGGAAGACTCAATTATGGTGGCAACTATGTGGCAAAACCTTGCAGGGTTGGGCAATGCTCTCCAGGAGGACTTCTGTGTTCTGAATCAGTGCCCACTCTATGATACTGTTTCTCCCATAGCCAGGATTCATGGGTCCAGGAATCAAGGTGTGGAAAAACGAGTGGTCCCACTCACTATCACCCTTAGTAATCAAATAGATAAATTTTTGCTTCATGACCCTGAAACTTTAAGCTCTGCTTGTCCACACATCTTAGTTCCAAAAGGAGAAGTGCTCCCACCAGGAGACACAATAAGGATTTCATTGAACTGGAAGTAAGGCTGCCTCTAACCGCTTTGGGCTTCTCATGCTTCTGAATCAACAGGCAAGGAGGGGGGTCACTGTGCTGGCTGGGGTGATGGACCCTGACTATCCCGGGGAAACAGGACTGCAACTACACAATGGAGGTAAAGAAGAGTTTTCCTGGAATACAGGAGATCCCCTGGGAATCTCTCAGACCTACCATGTCTTATAATTAAAGTTGATGGCAAACTTCAACAACCTAATCCAGGCAGGAATACCAATGGCTCCAAAACTTCAGGAATGAAGGTCTGGATCATCCCATCAGGCCAAGAACCATGGCCAGCTAAAGTGCTTGCTGAGGGTAAAGTGGATGTGGAATGGATAGTGGAAGAAGGTAGTGATAAATAAATTATGACCATGTGACCAGTTATAGAAACAAGGAATGTAGGAATGTGATGGTATGAGTATTTCCTCCTTGTTTTGTTATGCGTATGTTTGTATTTGAACATAAAGCAAGTATCTGTGTTTTCTTCTTTATTTTATGTCCTTATCATATGACATAAGTTGTATTGTTCATATCATAGTATTTAAGTTGAGAATATCAAGTTTAAGAGATTAAATATCCAAGGACTTGCACCCTACTATAGAGATTTACTGCATTTCTAAGTGTACACAAAACAGTTGAGTATTGTTAGGTGAATAATAAGTCTGTTATTGGGTTTGATTTAGACATTAAGTATTGTTTAAAGTGATGTGTATAGCTGCCAAGTTGACAAGGGGTGGACTGTTATAGTTTGGATTTATGTGTCAACTTGGCCAGGTGATGATGCCCAGTTGTCTGGTCAAGCAATCACTGGCCTGACCATTACTGCAATGACATTTCATGGCTGGTTAATAAACCAGAGGCCGGTTTATTAAATCATCAGCACGTTGATTCATGATATTCTGCAATTAGTGATGTCTAATCTAATCAGATGAAGGATTTAAAGAAGTCAGAAGAGAGACTCTGTGCACTTTAGCCAGCCTGCCTCTCCTAGGGGATCCATGAAGACCTTCACTGGAGCTGCCAGCTTATGGTCTGCCCTAAGAAATTTGGACTTGAGCATCCCACAGTTGTGTGAGATATTTTTATAAAATCTCATATTTACAGATGCCTCCTGTTGGTTCTGTTTCCTTGGGGAACTCTGACTAATATACTAGCTTTTCCAACTCTTCCATGCAGGTTGTTGGAACTTTTTTTTTCCCATGGGCAGGCACTGGGAATCAAACCCGGGTCTCTGGCATGGCAGGCGAGAATCCTGCCACTGAGCCATCGTCTCACTGCCCCGGTTGTTGGAATTTTTATTGGTATTGCATTGATTGGGTATAGTAGACACCTTAATGACATTTAGCCTTCCTATCCATGAAAACAGAATGTTTTTGCACCTTTTTAGGTCTTTTATTTCTTTAAGCAATGTTTTGTAGCTTCTGTGTACGGGTCCTTCATATCCTTGGTTAAGTTTATTCCTATATACCGGATTCTTTTAGTTGCTATCATGAATGGAATTTTTTTCTTATTCGTCTCTCAGTTAGGTCATTATTAGTGTATAGAAATACTACTGATTTTTGTGCATTAATCTTGTATCATGCCACTTTGCTAAATTTGTTTATTAGCTCAAGTAGTTTTGTCATAGATTCCTCAGGAATTTCCAAATATAGGACCATTTCATCATCAAATAATGAAAGCTTTACTTTTCCCTTCTTGATTTGGATGCCTTTTATTTCTTTTTCTTGACTAATTGCTCAAGCTATAACTTCTAGTACAGTGTTAAATAAAAGTGGTGACACTGGGCATCCTTGTCTCATTCCCAATATTCGGGGAAGACTTTCAGCCTCTCGCCATTGTGTAGGATGGTGGCTATGGGTTTTTCATACATGCTCTTTATCATATTGAGGAAATTTCAATTCATACCTTTTGAAGTATTTTTATCAGAAAAGGATGCTGAATTTTTTTGAATCCCTTTTTAGTATCAGTCAGGATGATCATGTGACTTTTCCCTTTCAATTTGTTAATGTCTTGTATTACATTACTCGATTTTCTTGTGTTGAACCACCCTTGCATGCCTGGTAAACCCCCTTTGGTCATGATGTATAATTCCTTTAATGCGTCATTGGATTCGATTTACAAGCTTTTTTTTTTTTTTTTTCTGCAGGGGCAGGCACCAGGAGTTGAACCTGGGTCTCTGGCATGGCAGGCGAGAACTCTGCCTGCTGACCTACCGTGGCCCACCCTATCTGCAGGTATTTTGTTGAGAACTTTTTCATCTATGCTCATCAGGGACACTGGCTGTAGTTTTCCTTTCTTGTAGGACCTTCATTGGGTTTTGGCATTAGCTTCATGGAATGAGTTAGGTAGTGTTCCTTTTTCTCCAATTTTTTGGGAATATTTTGAGCAGGAATGGTGTTAGTTCTTTTTGGAATGTTTGGTAAAAGTCCTCTGGGAAGCCATCTGGCCCTGGACTTTTCTTTGTAGCAAAGTTTCTGAGGACTAATTGAATGTCTTGTGATTGGTTTGTTGAGGTTTTCTAATTCTTCTCAGTTAGTGTAGGTTGTTCGTGTGTTTCTAGAAAGTTGTTCATTTCATCTAAGTTGTCTAGTTTGTTGGTGTACAATTGTTCATGATATCCTTTTACGGTTTTTTAGATTTCTTCAGGTCCATGGTAAACTCCCCACCCCCGCCCCCCATTTCTGATTTTGTCTATCTTTATCTTCTATCTCTTTGACTGAGTCAGTATAGCTAAGGGTTTGTCAATCTTGTTGATCTTCTCAAAGAACCAACTTTGTTACTTCTTTTCTTCTACTTGCTTTAGTGTTAGTTTGCTTTTATTTCTCCAGTTTCTTCAGTTGTTCAGGTGGCTCTTAGGTGTTAGCTCTCCCTTCCTTTTTAATGTGGGCATTAGAGCTCTCAGCATCACTTTTGCTGCATCCAGTAGATTTTTATCTGTTATATGCTCATTTTCATTCATCTCCAGATATTTACTGATTTCTCTTGCAATTTCTTCTTTGATCTACTGATTGTTTAAGAATATTGTTGTTTAACCTCCATACATTTATACAAGTTCCTGTTATTTGGTGGGTATTGATTTCCAGCTTCATTCCATTATGTTCAGAGAAAATTCTGAATAATTTCAATCTTTTAAAATTTATTGAGACCTGTTTTGTGCCCCAGCATATGCTCTATCCTGGAGAATAGTCCATGAGCACTTGAGAAGAATGCTTATCCTGGTGCTTGGGAGTGCAATGATCTATATCCGTCTCTTAGGTCTAATTCACTTATCACATGGTTCAGGTTCTCTATTTCCTTTTTGATCCTCTGTCTGGTTGTTTTATCTATAGAAGAAAGTGGTGAATTGAAGCCTCCTATGATTGTTGTAGAAATGTCTATTGCTCCCTTCAGTTTTGTCAATGTTTCCTCATGTATTTTGGAGCTTCTTGATTGGTTGCATACAAATTTATGATAGTTCTTCTTGGTGAACTGTCATTTTTATTATAGTTTCTGCCCTTGACTCTTATGAATCTTTGCATTTAAAATCTTTTTTTTTTTTTACATTAATACAGCTACCCCTGCTTTTGGCTACAACTTGTATGGACTCTTTCTCCATCCTTTCATTTTCAACCATTTATATCTTTGGTTTTAAAGATAAGTCTCTTGCAAACAGTATATAAATGGTTCATATATTTTAATCCATTCTGCCAAATGTGTCTTTTAATTGGGGATTTTAATCCATTAACATTCAAAGTCATTACTGTAAAGACAGTTTTTGATTCAACCATGTTATCCCTTAGCTTTTATTGTCAGACCTGGTTTTACCTTTCTCTATTTTTATTCTTTAAGTAACCCTTGCCAATACTCTTCAGTTCTGCAGTTCTGTGCCCTCCTCGAGACCCCTCTTTCCTGTCTTTTCTTCTCTCTCAGCTAACAGAACTCCCTTTAGTATTTCTTGCAAGCTTGGTCTTTTGTTAACAAATTCTCTCAGCATTTGTTTGTCTGTGAATTTTTTTTATCCTGCTTTGCTAAATAAAGAATGCTTGGCTGGCAGTTTTTCTCTTTCAGAATCTTAAATAAGTCATATCACTGCCTTTTCACCTCCATTGTGGCCACTGTATAGTCAGTACTTAGTCTTACGTGGCTTCCCTCATACGCTGTGATTTTCTCTCCTCTTGCTGCTTTCAGGACTCTTTCCTTCTCTTCACCATTTGACGATTTGACTAGTATGTGTCTTGGAGTAGTCTATTTGGATTTATTCTATTTGGAGCTTGTTGGACTTCTTTGATTTGTTAATTTATATCTTTTATAAGGTTTTGAAAAATTTTCCCAATTATCTCCTCAAATAATCTTCTTAAGTCTTTTATCTTCTCCTTCTGGGACACTAGTAATTCTTATATATTTGTACTTTGTGTTGTCAGTCATTTCTCTAAGATCTTATTCAATTTTTTCCATCTTGTTCACCATTTGTCCATTTGTGCACTCAAACTCAGTGGCACTGCCCTCTAGTTTGCTTATTCTTTCTTCTTCCTCTTCAAGTCTTCCTCTGTGTGTCTCTAGTATATTTTAAATTTTATCTAAATCTTCTTTTATTCCTGTAAGATCTGTTTTTTTCTATTTTTTTTCTTTAAAATTCTTCTTTTAGGCTGTTCTAACATCTTCTTGATATCTTTTACGTCTTTTGCCAACCCTTTGAAGTTATTTAGGAAATTTGTATGAACGTTTTTGATTAGTTGTTCCAAATTTTGTAACTCCTCCAGCTTTTTAACTTGGTCATTTGGCTTGGCCATAACTCTGTGCAGCTTCACGTGCTTCGTGATGTTTTTGGTTCCTAGGAATTCAATTACCTTAAATAAGTTTATTTTGCAAGTTTACTTCCTTTGCTTGCCTAAGATTTTGTAGTTGCTTGTGTTTGCATTGAAAGTGTCCTTTGGCATTTGGTTCTTAGCAATACCCAGCCAAATCAAATCGGGGGCCTCACGCAGGCCTCACTGCCCAACTCTGGCAATCCTCTGTCCAGGGACCTGACCAGCAGCAGTCTGGTCAGTGCGGCAGGTCTACATGCATGCCGGAAGCTGCCAGCCTTGGGGTGGGTGTGGCACGCACTGTGAATGCCAGTGGAGGGTCTGCTTGTGGGCACAATGGATCTGGTGACTCCCAAGCTCCCACGTGGAATGCTTTCTGGCGGTGGGACTGAGAAGCTCAGCTTTCTCAGCCCACAGCCAGCCCAAGAGTGCCCTGCTTTTCACTGGCCTGACAGACCGAGGCTGGCATGCATTCATGGGCATCTGGGGTGGGGAACCAGCTCCTGGTGCATCAGTGTGGCTCCCTCCCAGGTTCCCGCCTCTCTGCCCACTTAAAACACGAGCTCTCTGGGCCTGTGTGGAGAGGATGGAGGCAGTGTGACCCGAAGTGTTTCTCTCACCATTCAATTGCCAGAGGATCTGCCCCCAGTCACCCCCAAAACCAGGTCCCTGCAGCAGCCTGCCTCAGGGGTGGGGTGTAGGCACTGAGCACTGCAGCAAAGTCTCTGTGTGCTGCTGACACAAGTGTGCTGATGTCCAGGAGTGCTCCGCTTTTCGCTGGCCAGCAAGACCTGCGTTTGTTTTAGGACACTGCTTTGACAGTTCGGTTATCCATATTCTCAGCCAGAGCAGGGCCACTTTTCCATGCAGGGGGTGCAGACCAGCTCCAGTGGGCCTGGGATAGGATCTGGGGAGGCTCTGAGAGCCCTGCAGCTGCCCAGCACGTTGCACAGCCTCTGTTCAGTAATTTAATCATCCTCAGAAGGTGTTTCCTCCTAGGACCCTGGCAGCGTTTGACCAGGTGGGGCTGAAGCTATGGGGATCTTGTGCCCTCACTTCATTAGCCATAATCTGGCTCAATGTGGGGCTCTGTCCCCCACTTTACTTGCAGTGGAGGACTCCCCCAGCTGCCCTGTTGCAACTTTCCCCCAGGCAAGGGTCAGGCCACCTGCTGCTGTTTCCCTCAGGCTGGGAGACGGGGACCAGGACCCAGAGCTGCACACGTAGTCTCTGCCCACATTTTCCCTGATTGTTCATCCCTCACTGATCTGGGCCTTGAGTCTCCTGGATTCCCCGATGGTGGGGATCTGTCTCATTGCTGTAAGGGATGTTATAATCTGTGTCCCTGGTGGGAGGTGGGGGGATCCCTGCCACTGCCTCAGGGCACTTCCCAAGCTGTGTGGGGCCAAGTGAGGGACTGGGGAGGGGACAGGTTGGTCCAGGAGGGAAGTTTCCTACTTGATATTTTTCTTTTTACAATTCGGTATTTGTAGAATCCTTCTCCAGTCTGTACTTTTCTCCAGAGTTCTGAACAAGTGAGAACTGTCCTTTATTTTTCTGTGAATCTCTTGGGAGATTACAAACGCGAGGCAACCTCTAAATTTTTAAAAAGGAAGTATAAACTATAAGTCAATGTTGGACATAAAATGGAATCATAACAAATGGCCAGTTAACCCCAGAGAAGACAGAAAAAGAGAAAAACAGAGATGAATACAGATGGAACAAATAGGAAACAGCTAGCCAAGTGGTAGATTTTAATCAAACTATATCATTAATCACATTAAATGGGAACAGTCTAATCATACCAATTAAAAGTCTGAGATCATTAGGTGGGATTAAAAACATCTACATGCATCTATTAGAAAGCCACTTTAAAGTGTAAAGAGGTTAAAAGTAAAAGAACAGGGAAAGACAGACCATGAACACACTAAAGCCAAAAGAAATGTGAATTAGATATTTTGGTATCAGAAAAAGTAGACTTCTGAATAAGAAATATTATCTGAGATGAAAAGGGATGTTCCATATTGATAAGGGGGTAAGTTTTCCAAGAGGACACAAAATGTACATCCATTTACTTCCGGGTCAAGATGGAAAATGGGTCAATATCCCTGAAGGCTGATTCTCCCAAGTCTTGACCTCAACCCATGTTTCCCTTAAAGGAACCTCTCCTCTGGCTTTTTTTAAAACAACCATTCTTTTGTTTTTCTTTATAACATTACTACTTATCAATGTATTCTAAAATATTTGTAATTTAGTTTTGCTTGTTTCTTAACTTTATATAAGTAGAATCATACTATATCTCTTACTTTGTGCCTTCATTATTTAGCAAATATTATGTCTAATATTATGTATTAAAATTCATCCACATTGTTATGTATAAATCTACATAATTTATATCTGTTTCTAGACTATTGCATTGAATGAATATACCATAAATTATATATCCATTCCATGGTTAAACTGCACTTATACATTTGTATTGTTTTAATTTTGGGTTCTTATAAATAATGCTGATATATATAATTATATTTAAATATACTATATATATATATATTTTAGAGAAATAGATGCATATTTCTCTAATCAGATATATCTAACCAGATATCTAAAAGATATTTTCTGGTTTACTTATGCACCTGCTTCTCTAACATCTACTTAGGAGAACTGTAGGGTGAAAGAACCTACAATGCAACCTAATGCAAAATAGTTTCCCAAAGTGGTTGTACTTTCCTCACAATGCAGTCTTACTATAGGCATTCTTGAACCTCATTGTAACTCTCCATCTGCATTCTTCTCATCCGTGGATCTTTTTCATTCTTTCTCTACTGCACAAAGACACTGTAAATGAATAGCTCAGTGATGCTTCTGGCAATACCTTAATTGCTCTGCCACCTTCTCACCCCGCCATGGAGGAGCTCCTTTCTCTATACCTGACCCAAGCGACTGAGCATAGCCAGGGAAAGTCGCAAGATAGAGTTTGATTTCCCCCAAAACCATGATCACCCACAGCAAATGGGCCTCAGTGTTGCCCGGCAACTCTTCTTATGTTTGTCTGGTTGACTTGCCTTCGTGAAGTTATAATTTCTGCCTAAACTTTCCTGTGAGCTTCTGAACTCTAAATCTAATAGTCTTCTTGACATCTTCACTTGAGCACCCCAAAGAAATTCAAACTGGACCTGATCCCACCTGACCTGGCACTTCTTTATGTGCGGGTGTCTGCTAGAAATTTCTCTCTTGCTGCTTGCAAGCCTGTTGTCAGGGAGAGGAATCTAGGTGCCATCTGTGTCAGCTCCTTCCCTCTCCTTCTCTGCACCCACCATTCCAGGCTCTCCTGGCACCATCCTCTCAGCAGCTCCCAGCAACCACTGCTGACCCGTGCACTCTCCGCATGCCTCCTTGCCCGACCTTCGAACGTCCAAGGCCAAATGAAGAGATGTCATGAAATTTTAGTCTCTTCAGCAGAAAGTCAAAAGACTGAATGTGGTAACTATAACTGCTCTTTATTGAGTCATACTAAATGCATGGAATTCCCCTGAGCCCCCCGTGCCCATATCTGAACAGGAGTCCCCTTAATGGAGATTTCTTCTGGTCGTCTGAGCCAGAATCCATGAAACCAGCCATGCCATCTTCTTCCATCTCCTTGTAGCAATAAATGGTCGAAATCCCAGTGGACTGGGCAGTTCTCAGTCCCCATCCATAAGACCAATTGTCTTCGCGTGACTTTTTGTGTGATCGCAGAGCAAAGGCAGAGCAAAGGCTCTACAGTGAACCTATGTGACTATTATACTAGTTACTTGAGAACACATGTTGGTGGTGCCAAATCCCTAAGCAGCAATTTCTTTTTTCTCTTTGTCATTTTCGATTGTCATTCCCAGTAGTCAATGTGGACTACCTTTTACATTTTGGTTCTCAGGATGGTTTATTGGACTAAATCTAGTTTTTGCAACTAATGATTTATATGCTAACAAGAGTACTTCACAACAATTGTGCCATCTTCTTGAGAATCTTCAGCTGGAATATAGTAACCGCTTTGCACGTCCCCAAAGCATTTAGCACCTGTGATGAAAGGAGGCGCCTGTTAGAATCGAGAGCTGCATGTTACAGAATATCCACCAGAGGGCACTGGACCCACGAACAGTGAAGAGAGGACTACGACACTGGAGAAATCATTTATTTACTGAAATATACGTTTATTCACTACAAAGGGATGATACGAATATTTAATAGCTAAAAATTTTCAAAATCTGTCTATTGTGTTTTAAATGTTTGGAGAGAGGCCATTAAACACAAAATATAATTCTGAATTTAGAGTGAAAAATTTATGTTTACATTTTTAGATTTCAAGGGTTATTTTTGTATACATTTGTTCTTATAAAGAGGAGGAAAAAAAAACAAACTGAGATTTCCTCAGAAAGCGTTGGATGCATGTGTTGACAGAGCTGTAAAAATGTTGTTTTCCCACTTTTGAATCACCTAAATATAAATGCAGAAAAAAAACAAAGAAATGCACACACCTAAATAAAGCGGCCCAGGTGTACCTGGCAATCAGTGCAAAAATAACCCAGCAGGAGGCCCTGAACCTTGTCCCTGTTATTTCACCGGCTTTCGGTGGGGGGGCCCCAGACCCCTGCTCAGCAGGTATAAAAGGAGAAATTACCAGAACTGCTGAAGGCTTACTTCATTTTCCCAGCGGTTTGGCACAAAGTTATTATTTAATATTTATCACTGGTGTTCTGTAATTGTCAAATGCTGTGGAAAAGAACAGCGCCGAGTGACCCCGCGGCTGGGCTGCGAGGTGCCCAGCCCCGCAGTCCATCCCCCGCTCCCGTGTCCCGGCGCAACTGCGCCTGTGAGAAGCCCGTTTCCAGGCCACCTTTAGTGGCCAGGGCTGGCGAAAAACGTGGAAAATGGGTGAAACAAATGTCTCAAGTTAGCAGTGAGTGAGAATAATCATGCAAAATGGTGTGTCGCTTTGACGCGAAAGTCAGAGAGGGAATGTGTTAGACATGCTTTTAAATGAGCCATTTTTTCTTATTAGCATGCGTGCTTACTCAGTGTAAAAGGTTTGGGACATAGAGACAAGCAAAGGGAGAAAATGAAAATCACTTATAATTTCCACACACATGGGTTAAAATGTGTCCCGTGTTCTTCTACTCTCCCAGATTTATAATTTTAAAGTCACTTTTAGTTATCAAACAACATAGATAATTTTTATAGCAGGCAGTCCCCGATTAAAAGGGAAACCATTTCCAAGCTTAACACTGGGATAAACGTAGATGGAGCGTTTCGAGGATCTCTTTTCAAGTCACAAAACTGTGGGAAGGAAGGAGTCGGGTGGGAGCAGGTTTGGAAGCCTCTTCACTCTTTAGTAGCGCTATATGCACAGTATTTATCCTTCCTATTGCTCGTTTTTCCAGACAGGAGAAGAGTGGTCTCTATATCACCGTTTACGGTGGATTAAATGAACATCTGTGCAGCAATAACATGGGGCACCAAATGGTGGCTATTTTTCCTAAATTCAAAAGCTCTGTTCCTTCCTTTGGAGAATACAGACTAAAATCCAGACCTGATCTGCAAATTCCAGCACATGAAACCTATATCATAATTACCCCGCGCAAAATTTGGATCTCAGGGAGAAAGTTTCTCACTGAATTTGAGGTTATAAGCCTTCCAGGATAGCACAATAATGGATAGAAAGACTATTTGTGGTAAGGTGTTATGCTGTCCATTACTTGTTTTAATGGCCTCCTAAGCTACATTTGTATCTGCAATATGTAACATTTCCCATAGAGCCCATTAAAGACATTCCAACAAGATCAGTCCATGAAACTCTTGTGGATTCTGAACTTCGGCTTTAGAAGCTGCGTGTGGATCAGCCATTCCACTGGGCCTGTGCCTAAAGGAACCCCAAAGGTGGAAGAAACACTCCAGGATGTGCCAGAAAACGCTGCACAAGGAAAGGCAAGGCGGGGCAGTGAGGGCATCGCCCCAAAGGCTTTGAGGCGCCATTGCCGGCCTCTCCCTAGAAAAGAGCTAGAGTGGAGGCCCCTGCCCTTTCCCGAGACCCGGGTCTCCCGCTGCATGGCCGGGGCACCGCTGGCACCGCCGAGCTCGTGCGGAGACGCAGCTGCTCCCTGGAGATGGGACCGTGGCGTGGCCCGTGAGGGTGACCCCAGCAAACCACCTACATTTCCCAAGTTCCAGTTAAGATTCCACAACATCAAAGTCTACCAGGGCCCAGAGCATGACACTTTGTTGCAGTTAAGACAGAGTAGAGTTTTCAAGAAATTAGCATGCCTTGTTTTGTTACCTAATAACCATTGATGAAAAAGTCCTCTTTGCCTTCCTTAGTTCTCAGGAAGGAATGCAAGCATGCTCTGAAACCTCTTATTAGAAAGTAAAGACTGCTGCCAGCTGGGCCGCCTGCTGGGCACGGCACCCTCAGGGGCCCATCGCCACCCCCACCCTGAGTGGTCACACAGGCATGCTCACATCAGCACCGAGGGAGAACAGGTTTGTGACTAAAGGACAGGCCACACCTCTGGGGCAGCTTCCTCCAGAGCAGCCTTGGCCTCAGGTCGGACGAGGTGCAGGTGCCCATGTGTCCCTGTGCACGCCCTCAGGCCCCTCCACACCCACCTTTCTCAGCGCCGGTCAGCGGCCTGGGGAGCCGTGTCACAGTCGGGCAGGTGTTCTTCCCGCGAAGTCCTCCAAAGACACCTAACTAATGCTGGGCTCAAGTCCAACAAACCCGGTTTTAGAACAGAGAGGGAGCCTGGCACCCACCCTTATGGTACAGAAGAGGGAACTGAAGCCCAGGGAGGAGAAGCGAAAATTCTAGGCCACATAACTGTTAAAAAATCGTGAGTGAAAAATAAAAATAAAAGGTAGGGCAGGCAATGGTGGCTCAAGTGGCAGAATTTTTGCCTGCCATGCTGGAGACCTGGGTTCGATTCCTGGAACCTGCCCATGCCAAAAAAAGAGAAAAAAGAAAAGGTAAGTTTGCTGTGCCATAGGAAATTTCAGCTTTCTCCAAACCCTACTTAACCGTCTTTCTAATTAATATTAATCCCAAATATGCTTTTTAGTCCCCTGACTTTAGAAAAAGCACTCAGATTTTTGCACTTCAGAGTGGCATTAGCTATTCCGCCTTGCCTTCTCTGTTGTGTTACAGGGGAGCGGGCTAGGATTTCTAGAAAGGCTGAGGGCAGAGCAACTATGCAGGCAAACGGAGTGGACTAGCCCATGGCCAAGTCCTTTATTGCATGACTGTGTCACAGAGACAGTGGCTTGCAAAAAGAATTCCCTCCCACTGAGGTACCCATCATCAAACTATTATTAAAACCTAACCTCCTCCTAAAGTGCAAAGACAGGGAGGCAGGCCAGTCAGCACTTGTGCCCAATGCAGGTGCGCAGTGAAGTTTATCCATCTGAGCCCAGCACCCTAGCCCCTCCCCTGCACGTTTATAGCTCCCTTCCCAGCTCCCAGCCTCATGTGAGGCCCGGCACCATGGGGACTGAGCTCACCTGGGAACCTGAGATGCCCAGAAACCTCCAGGAGCCAGCTCACCTGAGGGTCCCTGTGCTGGTCACTGTGGGGAATGAGATCACCTGGGGGGCCCTGATATGCCAGGTACCTTGGAGACCAAGCTCTGCTGGGGGTCTCTGCCATGCCCAGACACCTCGGGGACTGAGCTTACCTGGGGGGTCCTATGATACCTGGACACTGTGGGGACTGAGCTAACCTGGGCTATGCGGCCTTGCTCATCACATACTTTGCATGTCCGTGAACCTTGCACTAATGTATTTGCTTTGCATTAGTAATGTGGACTAGCAAGTAAGAGGCTGATGAGCTTTATTTGTTTCACATTGATAATTACCTTAAATTGGAGGTTGAGCATTTTAAAATTAGACTCACTTGCTGTGGGCAAAGGGAAAGATGTCTTGTATAAGGCTGACCTCTTTAAACAAAAAAATAGATATATGTAATTACAAAATTAACCCATCACAGCCCTAAAGATTCACCTCTGAAATGATCACAGGTACTGAATACTTCATGCCCAAGCTAGACGGACTGGAAACCTGTGGCTTTGTTCTGCAAAGTGGCATTTTGGAGGCAGTGCTGTGACCTTAAGGGAAACTGCAGATGTTTGCAAATGCAGAGGATCCAGGCTGCCGTCCTCCCCCCACCTCCCCAAGCCCTAACTCACTCTCCCTGCCCTGTGAGTGGGATGTGGAAAGTAACGTCCGTGCACTAAGGGCATCCCTGGTTCTGGCTCCTGGAAAAGAACAAAGTGTTGTTGTCCACAGATCTCCCCTGGCAGGCGTGGCCTCTGCGGTGGCGCCGGCACAGGAAGCCTCCATTCTGCTCTCCTGCAACAAAATTTAATGAGCTCTCGCTGTAACACTGTGCTTTAAGTGGTAGCTTTTAGCTTTTCAAAATTATGCCCGCTAATTAGTGACACACAATCAACACGGTTATCATCCAGCTATAAATTATAATACATATTCATGGTTCCATGAATTTCATCTTCTAGGAAATGGCCCCTATGAAAACAGTAATAGTTGGGATGTCATCAGAGCCCATCGGCAATTAATTCTCAAAATGATCAATGGGAAGAGTGTCCTTTTCCTCCATATCTGCTTTATTTATGTGCTCCCATTAATTACGCCTAATTTTCTGTTGGCAACGCTCTTCCTAATGTAATTCAATTTAAGCATATCTTTCCAGAGACTTATTAATAGGTAGGGTCATTTATATTGTGTAGCACAAATATTTTATAATCCACTAATCTTGACAAAAAGGCAATGCCTTTCTAATGAAAAATGTATGAGGAGTAATGGTTCCCTATTAATAACTTATTAGGTCAGATCACACAGTTTGAAGTGTCTATTACACTTTAATTTTATCAGATTCCTCCCTTTAGAATGTGCCACACTTTCTTTATCTTTTGATTGTGATTGTTTTTAACTCCAGCCCTACATCAGTGACCCAAACAGCTCTCAAAAGCTTTGCTCCTGCAGCGGCAGGCAGAAAGCTTCAGAGATGGGCTGGGGTGCCTCCTTAGAGAAGGAAGCAATTTCATTTTTCTTAAGTGACCTTCTGTTTCTTATAAGAAATGTTAAGAATCAATAGATCCTCAATTGTTTGGGGTCCACACCTTTCGAAAATCAGAAAGGGCAATAGAAAATACATACAAGCACAGAAAATACAAATGTAATTTCAGGGGATATATAGAAATCCTGAAATTAACCTACAGATACCTTAGGGGTCAAAGAAACATAATCTAGGAACTTTGGTTAAAATCCTCTATTGGTTTGTATATTTAGATAATTGAATTAATTCCATAAACTGGATAAAGATGATTTTCTAAAATTGATGTGGCATCACCAAGATTTTATGTAAGTGGGTTTGATTTTTCCCTTTTAAATTCCTTCATATAGTCTTAAAAGTTTTCATTGAATCACAAAAGTATCTGCAAGCACCTGTGTACATAATCTGTGATTTCCTTGCCATCAAGTAATTTTATCAAGAGTGAAAGATGAAACATATGTAGGAAAACAATGACATCTTTTCTTATGCAAGATATTTAAACGTAACTAGTTCAGTCTTCTCATTTGTAGAATGAGGGAATAAAGCAAAGATAAAATAGTGTTCCAATGACTATCCATAGGTAGTAATAATTTATGACAAAAAGCTGTTCCATGTCACATAAGGTGAAGAAGGGAGGCTGTCCTGGGCAAATGGGCCTCTTGTGGTCTGGATTCCCTCTGGAAGGATAAGACAATTTGTATCATGGCTCAGTTACATTGTGGCTAGATGGATTTTATGTGCTAGTTTGTAACTAGTTATCTGCCAGCAAAATTAAGATCTAGCTTCTGGATAAAATACAGACTAGATTATTTTTCTCGGCAGATTCTTCATTGGCCACAAGACACTTTAAGTGCATCTTTTGAAGATATTTGGATGTGGCTACTAACAACTCCTATGGATTTCAGAATTTTAAAAAATGTAAGGTTAAAAGGTATACCCAATTAGGTTAAAATAAAGATAGCCAATTTGTGTGTCCAAATTATTAACACTTTGGAGGATACGACTAAATTGGAAGAATACATTTATTATATTTCTTTAAGGAAATGGATTCAATTTATACCATTATCAAAATTAAGCGGGATTTGAAAAAGAAATCTTTAGCAAAAAAATTCGCCAGGGGGTAAATTCTCCATCTGTTAAAGCTATTTTAATTCCATCTGTTTTAAAAATATTTTTCTAACATTTTATTGTATTTTTACTTATAAATATTGGATCTACCTATAAAACTCATATCGTCCCAAGGAGTCATTCAAATTAAAGAAAACACAATTTGGATAATATTATTCTGTTTATTACATATACACTGAGCATGTGTGTGTGTGTGTTTTCCCAATACGTATCTTGAGTTCATCATTTGGACAGAGGAACCTAAATTGATATACCTACTAAGATTTAATTCCTTTGGATTCTGCTCATAATTATTCACACTAGGCGTTCACTCAACCAACAAGCACTGTGTAGCTGGCAGGTGATGTGAGTGAAGGAGGAAGTAAGTTAGCCCAACGTTTTCATCTTGGGAAAAGGAAAGAACCTCAACTTTGTTGAGCACAGCCTATGTATCAGAGCCTTTGCATGGAATAGTCACATGATTAAACCATCCACTACTTAATAAAAGGATTAATCACATTCTCTGAAGGCTTGGAAGGAGAACTATGTGAGATTAAATAACTTCCTCAACATAACATAGATAATACGTAACCAAGGCAAAACTTAAACCCAGATTGCCTTGACTGAATATGCTAACCTCTTTTATAAAAGATGGGTACACATAATTGGATGGCAAAAGCATGGCCTAGATAATTACACTGGTAGATTATCAGGAGAGACTACGGTTGGCTAAAATGTCCGAGGCATGCTGCATGGAGAAAGCTAGAGTATGGTTTTGGTAGATGAATAATGAAGACTTTCGAGGGTAAAATAGCTGAATAAAATAGACTGAACAAAATAAGGAGATAGCTGACCTAGGCGTATTCTGGGGGGAAAGTAAATGGCTTTGTTATGAAGAAATGAGAGATGAGATTGAAATGTTTTCTTGTCCTACATTGTCGAAGACTTGGAATATTGAGCTAAGGAATTTACGGGGTTTTTTTTTTTTTCTGTAAAAACTTAGAGTTTGATGTCTTTTTGAGCCAGATTCCTAGATGGTCCTAACCATGGAATAGAGGAATATTATTCTGAGTGGACAAGGAGAATATTTGAGAAACTGTTGCAATAGCAGATGGAGTAATTTATAAAAGCTTAGACCTGGTTGATCACAGCCAGCAATGGAGACACTGTGGAGAAAGAGTCCACAGGCCTTGCAGGTGAGCAGGGGGAGAAGAACAGGGCAGGAAAGGAATCAAAGCTGGATGCTGACACCACTTCTGGGGTGGGAGCTCAAACTAAGGGCAATACCAAGAGCTCAGCTGCGATATGCTGAGCCTGTGTCTCTAAGAGGAAATACCCTGTTGCCTGTTAAAGCGTTTCACCTAGAGAGAAGAAAAGTTGTTAGAATGGCAGCCTTGACTTGGTGCTCATTTGTACTGCAGTGAAAGATTAAATCTTCCAGGTAAATGATTTCTCTCCTGAAAAGAGAGAAGAGTATAAATAATGATCTTTGAAGAGTGTCACCTACTAGAGTTAAAGAAGGTGGAAAGAAAGGGAAGGAGAGGCCCACAGCCTCCCAGGAGTGAGAGTCTCAGTTAGGAGATGCTGGTAGAGCTGGCAAGGTTTGGAAATGCCGGTGGCTACAAAGACCAAGAGAGGCTGCTATTTGCTGATTAGGTGGTTCTGATGACCTCTGGGAGATAGTTTTAAGTGAAAGACCACAGCCAGACTGAATGTTGATAAGTGTGTAAACAGAAACGATGGATGAATTCATTCAGTCTACACCAATTTTGTGAAAGGAAAGAGAAATATTGGCCAGTAGCAGTAAGAGTCAATAGGGCCAGGAAACTCTGTTGTATGTGTGCCCCCTACCCCTAATCTGGAAGATGTGGAGCTCTGAGGACAAACACAAAGTAGGAAGAGATGAAGAGATGGAAGTAGAAAAACAGGTACTCAGCATCATGCAGAGATTATCAGAGAAAAATCATACCAGAGGAGAGAGATGGTGGGTCTATTAATCTGTTAGCCTTTCATACCAAGACAATTGCTCTTCAGCCAAAGCTGTGAAAAGGGTCAAATGACCTAACTGGTGCCCAGATTTGGGTCAACACGAGGACCAAGATAATCACAGCTGGCACCGTGGCTCATGTCCACCACACAGAAGAAAGCCTGCAGCTGTCTAGGGCAAGTGAAGACTAGCCTCGAGGGCTCGAGAGAAAGTCGTTCAGTAAAGACCTGCCCTGGGCCGGGCACAGGGCTCAGTTCTGGAAAAGTAGAAGTGCTTCCTGGAGTTAGAGGAGTCTAAAGAGTAGCAAAGGGACCCTGTGCTTGGTGATTTAAGCTACACAGCAGGTACTTTTAGTCAACGTGGTCCAGCTCAGGTATGGAGTAAAGGGATGCTGAGTGCAGAGTGCCGATGCGTCAGCAGGACCAAAAGCCGAGTGAGCCCAGAGGGAAGAGTGTGGGAGGTGATGTAAGACATAATTTAAGGAGTTGGTTACTATGTCTAATCGATGAAGAGTTTGTCACGTTCAGTGAATGTGTTAGAGTTCATAGAGCACTTATACCTCCTCTGTTCCAAAAACTCGGATGGAGCTCTAGCGAGGCTGACATGCTGGGTGAAGCAATTTCGGACCACAGTGAAAACTAAGAGACGAGAACTCTTGAGCTAGAGATTGTGGGGTGAACTGCTGAGAACAGTTTAGGACCCAGTCAGAGTGGAGCTGAAAATAGGCTTTCCCATCGGTTCTGGGGCATGGGGGGTGGGCGGGGAGGTCCGTGTTTGAGCCTTAGAAGGGTTAACCAAGCCAGGAAACACAAACACATTCTGAAAGGCGAGTCTGAGGAGATGCAGCAGAACCATGTTGGGCTTTGCTCCGGCATTCATCAGTCCTGAAGGGTGGGTGTGAGCATGCAGTTAGAGTTAAGGCAAGAAGGAGCCAGGTATCCCCAACCGGGCAAATCGGGTGCATTTGGTAGACTCCATCACTGCCATTTCCCTTGTTCTGATGCAGCTGATGGAAACAGGAGCCAAAGATGCTGCCCCAGGAGGATGGAAACCCCTCAATCACCAAGACCTAATGGGGCAGCTGCCACAGCACAGATCTTCTCAGCTCCAAGTCAGGACTTTCCTGCAAGAACAATGGAGTCCCTGGCCCTGGAGATGGCATGGATGAAGAAAGCTGCAGGCAGAGCTGGAACCACAGAATAATTCTTAAGAATGAGAAAGAGAGTGTAAATGGTTTGCACAGAATTTACACAAATACCTAGCTCACCTGAAAATTATATTAAACATGAAAGTCAAGTTTAAAATGTGTAATGTCGTCTTCTTTAACTTTGCTCTAGTTCAGAGAGACATTATAGGTTAACTCATTAAATGGTTTCAAGCAATAACATCAAAAGAGCAGAAAAGAAATGGAGAGTGCTTTGAAAAAAAGACGAAGTACATTTTCCAAGCATCCATCTATATTTTGAGAAGGAAAATGTGCTTCAGATGTTCTTAAGAGTGACCTCCCAGTTGGCTAGTTTGCATTGTGATTTTCCAGATGCATGGATAGTCTCATTGAAAATAATAATTATTTAAAATTCCATCAATCCAGATCTTATAATTCCCTCAACATGTCTGAGATTTAAAAAGTGGTAAACTTCCTGTTTCTATGTAGTTATATCATTCTGGGTTATTTTTTTTTGCATTTTTAATTAAACTTTGAAAGCATGGGCTCAAAATATTCAAAATGACCTCCTCAAATTCTGAGAACTGGGTTCGATAATTTTCCTAATAATTTTTACCCTGTTAATAATTTTCTCATAATGATACACCTATAGAATTCTATTGCAAAACATTTGAAACTCAAATGCGGACACACTTTAAAATATAAAGTACCTGAGCGCCATCTGTACTAACTGTCAGCTTTCCCGGAGTACGCTACACTAAATGGACATTTTCTTCAATAATCTGCTGTTTATTGTTAAATCCAAGGCTGTTGCTCAAGCCAGCCGGCCGCCTCTGCACAGTCCTGCTCTGTCCACGACCACAGCTTCCCGCTCCACCTAGAGCCCTGCCTCATGATCAACCTGACGAGTATTACAATATCCTTCCGTGAAAAATCCAACTTCTCCTCCCATTGAAAGGATTTCGAGATGGAAAATATAAACACCCGTCTCCCCACTGTTGTGTACAAGGACACTCCTACGACACTGTAGGTGGAACAAAAGCCCTTTTTGGTGTTTGTAGCATCAGCAGCTGCAGGCGGATGCATTTGGCTTTCCGTTAAATAGAGGCTGGAGTATAAAAATAGACACTGGCATTTACTGGAAGCTCACGTTTGCTGAAGTTTCACAGATTTGGAAAGTTCACTAATCACCATCAATTAAAATCCCTGCCTCCTTGCTGCGTGCATTATTAACAATAGTGTACACAAGAGCAAGAGCTTTTAGAGATATTTACTGTGAGCAAATTTTGGGAAATAGTGAAATACAAACTGACAAAGCTTCTTAAAAAGATTTTCTGTTTGAAAACAAAGGAAATAGCCACTCTAGCTTTATCATTGAAATATATCTTAACACATCGATGGATATGTATATGCTATAAAATATTTCTGATCCCTGATACAGTTTGTAACAAACTTTGATCAGATAATAGTTTCTTTTAGTCTTTATCAAAGAAATATTAGTTAATTATGTTCCAATTTAGCACATCAATCAATATGCAAATACATATATATTTGTCTATATTATATACATGCAAAGACACATGGTGTGATTTCATAGGTATCTGCACATTTATTAACATGAATTACTTTATAAAGTCTGTATGCTTACTAAAAATTAAATAAAAAACTAAGCTAATCCAGAAGCTCCTTGTGAGCCAGTCGCCCCATCACTGTCTTTGCACCTGTGTTCAGGTCTGTTGAAGGCTTCGGGCCACCCTGTGCAAATTGTCACCGATCAGCTTAAAGGAGCCGCTTCTGTCCTGTCCTGGGCTCTGCTCCAGCACCGCACCACGGCCCCATCCAGCACCGCTCAGGGCCTTTTCTGCAGAACCTTCTGTGCGTCTGTCCCCTTGTCAACGGAGGCCGCCTTGGCTTCGTGCTAGCTGCTGGACGGCAGGACGCAGGGATGCGCTCTCCACCCACCAGCCTTGGGGAACCTGCTAGAACTTGCTGCAAAGGGGCACAGGGGAGTGGAAACCCATGGGTCGTGCAGCCTTGCTGCCGTTACAGACTGAGGAGGACTTCAATGGGCACAGGCCAGGAGGCCAGCCCTGCTGCTCTGACCCAGAGCTTTGCAGTCTAAATAAAAGGTCACCTCATCTATGGAGTTCAGCCACAACACTGCACTCACCTGACAGGAACATGCAGACAAAAAGTAAGCTAAACTAACATCACAGGTTGACTCAAATCCAGCCTAAACGGAAGCCCTGATGGACAGAAGAAATCACAGTTTAAGTACAATTTGGTTTAGAGTCTCTTTTTGTTGCAGAAATATACAGATTCTGTTGCCCATCCTAGCCCAGCCCTGTGAACTACACTTTATTATTAATCAATGCTGTATGTTGATCTGTGCTTCAATAAAATAATTATAAAATCTGATCTCTAATAATCACGACAGATTAAAGACATGCCACTTATGGTAATGACTCAATAATGTTTGGGAAAGATGAAATGAAAGGCCTATTTATGCAAATATATGTTGGGACCTATTATTTAAAAATTGTATGAATGCTCTGAAGATATTTCTAGAGGACAATTTCAATGTAAAATAAAATGTATTGTTAATATCATGACAATTTTATTGTATTACATATTGTGATGTTTAGGAAATGCTCATATGATGCTACCCATTTTAGCAGCAACATACGTAGATATTTCTACATATAGACTTATTTTTCTAGGAACAGTCCACCTGTTCATAAACCCCAGGCCACCAAAAGATAGATACCACCTTAAAACCTGTAGATCTCTCCTCTATTATAAAACATCTACAAATGAAAGTTTTCAAAGAGCTATACATTTTTGAATTTTGCTACTATGTGAAGACAATTCACAATGTAGAGATTAAAGAGTTACTGACTAATTATCTTATCTTTGGAAAGTTGCTAGTTTGGTACCACAATAAATTCAACAAACAAGAAGAGAAAGCAGCCTCTCCAACATTAAAACTTGCTTTATCACCATTTTATTATTTTTTAAAGAGGAACAGGTTATCTTTTCTTCCCAATAACATAAATCATTGTACATTTTAGTTAGCTATTATTACTTCTGTGAATAAACCAGAATGAGTACAGAAGGCATTGCTTCTCTTGTCACGAATGGGTCTTGCCCAACATGAGCCTGCTGGAAACAACAAAGCCTCCAGCTTTAACGAAAAATCCAAATCCGCATGCTTAGCCATTTTTCAAGCCTGAAGTGCGTTTTAACTCACTTGGCAGTGTATGATGAAGCAAATCTCCAGAATGATTTTCTAAGTATACTCTCCATCACAAATCATGATTTATTTAAAGGATTTTTTTGCTATGGTTATTATCACTCACAGCTTCTATACTAAGTTTCTGCCTAAAGCGGTAGGAGTTGAGCTCTGAATATAGAATTCCCCTAGAACCTGAGGTAGTGCCATTTTAGTAGCATCTTTACAATTTTGAGCTTCTACTGTTTTCATTCAAGAAAATGTTAACATTATATATGCACACAAAATAAGCATGTTGAATCAGCAAAGGGCAGCGTTCCTCAGCAGCTAGGACACCCAGGCAAAGTGTCCCGTGACCCTGAGTCTCTTTTCTCGGCACACACGCAACTGTCTGTGGGCGTGTGCATGGGAACTTTGGGCTTAAAATATCCCTTTTGTATAAGAATTTAACTGAGTCTTCCTGAAATCACATTATTGCTGGGCTATGTTCAGTGATTTCTGCCATAAGGTGGCAGCAGCGCATCAGTGCAGAGGGCTGGAGGCTGAACCTTCCATTTGAGATAGAAATTAAAGAGTTGGGCTTCCTCAGAAAGCATTGTGGGTACTTCCCACGATAATTGCTCAGACTTAAACCCACGGTGTATTTTGCAACACAAATTTGATCATCAAGATGTTATTTAATATAGTAGACCTATTTCTAACTATTAAGGAAAGTATGTAGCGTATGAGCTATTAATAACAAAAATCGTGTATTTTATTCATATTCATCTATTTCTATATGTGGATTATTTTCCATATTTCATATAGCCTGCAGGTGTTCAAATGAGGTCACGATACAGCAGCTTTTTCTCATGAATAGCTTAGTTATTCTCCTGCCAGAGGTCAGATGGCCGATGTCCAGTTGCAACGATATTGAAGAGACACTTTGGAAATCCTCAGCTTCATTTTTACTGCCTGACAGGAATAATATATATTGTCTTGGAATTACTTCTATATAAAAGAATGGAAAATAATTTACGTTCATAAAAATTTAAAGATGTATGTTCTACCAGTTATCACTGTACATGCCGGAGTGACATTTTATTGCCTAAATTGTGATTGTTATGTTACCAGTTGAATGAAGCATGCTTGGGGTTGAAATGTGCTCAGTGTTTAATGAAAGAAGTTGAAAAAAAATACATGCATCTAATGGTTTTTCTCCAGTGTGCAATACATTTTCTTTAGACATCACTAAAAAGGTCACCTAAGTCAAATATCATGGGATATTTTGAGTGTGTATATTATTCATTTTATAAAAATATGCTCTCTGTCTCAGTTAAAATTGACCATCATTAATAATTCAATCCGAGTAGAAATTATCTTTCACCAAAAGCAAAGTGACGAGAGGGTGAAGTCGATGTGAGAGATGTCAGCAGCCCACACATCTGAGATCGCCAAAGACAGGACATTTTATTTTATTCCAGGGCAGGTTCAGACCCACACGTGAGCTGCCCGGATACGCCCTGTGCAGGAGGAAGCTCTCAAGCCATTGCCTCTTTCTGCACAGGCTCCTTCCTTTTCTCGACAGCATATTCACCAGCTTTCCCAGTTTCTTGATCAAAAGGGAATGGAGAAACAGAGACAGGTTCGGAGGCAAAATGCCTAAGCGTCCTGTTTGGAGGAAGCCTGATGAGAGTGAAGACTATTCCAGCAGGTCTGGAGATTCGCAGCTCCTGAACTGTCCTGGTTTTCAAGCTCTGGAATGCTTGAATTTTCACTCTGTCTCGATGTTTATACACAGGAAGTTTATACACAGACTCATTCTTTCTTTCAAAAATACATGTGTATTTTTTAGCAGATATAATTTATGTTCCAGGCAAAGTAGAATAAAATTCCAGTCAAAGTGGAATAAAAATAATTTGTGACTACACTGAATATTTCAAAGTTTTAAAATAGTATTAATGCTAAATAGTTAAAAATTTGTAAGATAGTTTAAAAAGTATTAAAATGATATAAAGTATAAAAAACACTTGAAAAAAAGTACAAATACTTTGGATTTGCTTCTGTTATAGAAAATATCAATGAAAGTGCTAAGTCTAGATCCACTTATTGGGATTTAATGCAAAAGGTTGTAAGTGGCCAAAATAATTTTGATAGTGACTTAAAGTCAATTATCATGGGGATACTTTTTTACCTTAAAGAGAAGTTCTTGGTGAATGTGAATCGGAGCAAATGCAGAAAGCAGGTAGCTTCTGGTGTGCTGTGACTGAGCCCGAGCCTGGCACATGGGGAAGAGAACTCAGAATGGAGAGAAGAGGGAATGGGGTCACGCAGTGCAGGCTGGCTCCCACGCAGGAGCTCGAGCATTGCCCACATGGCACATGAGTGGAGGCTGGCCGTAGCTTGGCACACCTGCCCATACCTGCCCAGGTGGTTGGGAGCCCTTTGGCTGTGGCTGCCACTAAGATGGTTTCCACCCTGGTAGATGTGGGCACAGACACTTGCATTCAGTTGCAGAATTAACCAGCACAGGCTTCTCGGGAGGAAGCAGAAGGCTTTTGCGTTCTAAGTCGTCCTTTTGACCACGGAGGTCATTGCTGGGCTCTGCTGTAGACTCTGGCTCACTTGGATCTTCTTGAAATCTCACTGGGCCATAGGAAATGGTCCATCTGAGCTGCTTTATATAGGAGAAAATATTGCACATGAGCTGTGTTGCTTGGTTGCTGCATGAGCTACTTCTGCACCTATGAGATTTGCAAATGCATATTCTTTAGCCTAAGTGCATTAAGTGAAAAAAAAAAGTCATGTTTACATAATGAAGAAACATTCTATGTATATATGTATGATACAAATAATACATAACGTGTATGTGTGCAATATAATCCATGACATTTGCACATATGCATGCATATGCTAATATATGTAAACATGCATACACGATTTTGTACATGATTCAATATACAGAATATAATAAGGTATATAATAAAATACTATAATGCTGTTATATTAAGGAAGGGAGGTAAGACAACATGAGATTTGGAATATTTTAGAAAGGATATGAAGATTCACTTATTCCTTCATTTTTCCATTTATTTGACAAATGTATATTAGAGTGTCTCCTCTTTTTTGGTACTTGTGTTAGAAGCTAGACATAAAATAATAAACAAAGTCCCTGAACTCATGGAGCTGAAAATTTAGTCAGAGAAAAATATATTAATCAAATAATTTTTCAAATAACACTTTAATTATATTTGGGATAAGTGCAACAGAATTAAAGATTTAATCGTATAATTAGTTGAGAAATAGTAATTTATACAGGAATGCTTTTATATTAGTAGTATATTGGAACTATAAATCATTATGAACAATTCACTTTCTCTATTAAATATTTTGAATTTGATTTTCCAGAAGATGTGTCTGAATTACCTCAGGAGAGAAAAAGGTGATATTTGTAATAAAATTAACATATACAATTTTAATATTTCTGTATTCATGAAGCAATTACATAGATGAAATTCTACAATTTCAGTCAATGAATCAAATGCCTCAAATTATTGCCATATTGGGTAGAACTAAAATTAACAAGTAATATCCTGATTGGATTTTCTGTTATATATAAATATTTAACATTGTATTTTTAAAATAGCTTATTTAGAACGTAGGTTAAGCAATCATATTGTGCTAGCACTACATGTCATTTCACATTCCCTTCCAGAACCTTCCTTTATGGTTTCCTTTCCTTCTGATGCTGGTCCAAACCCAGATGCTGGGCACAGACACTCACAGAGCTCTCGCCATTAACATCGTGCCGCCCTGAATTCTAAACCACTTTTGTCTTCCTTGACATTTCAAATCCCTTTTGAGGACTATTTTTTGTCGTGTACTGTGCCTTGTGTCCAGATCCTAAATTGCACGGCCATCAGGGAAGTGATATACAATATGTTTAAAGATTACATGTTACTGTAAATCTAGGGTCCGGTGATGTGGTTTATAAGGCGAATTACAGCTCTACCAGACTCCTTCAAAGCTATTAAGATTCTTGTTGACTCTTTTTGGCCACAGTAAGCAAGGCTAAAAATAAGTGTTGATGAAATAGAAGCAATGCTAAAATAAAGGCGTTCCGAGATTATTGCGCACACACACACACACTTTTGATTTTGGTGAATTTACACAGGACATAAAAAGTTTCTTGATTGAGATTCTATCTAAAAGTCATGTCTTTTGAAATCTTGCATTGTGTAAATAATATGGAGCAAAATCAAGAACGTGCGGACACCGTGTTTGTACTCTTGGAGGGTTTGCATTTTGCACACTCTTGGAGCCAGGGGTGGGGGTGGCAGGCACTGCTGCTTGACCACCTGACATCAGCCTCTCTGACCACTTGTCCCACCCACCCCACTATTTTTGGTGACAGACCTCTGATTTTTTTCCCATATTAGATCTCAAAAACAAATTTTTCTACCAAAATTAAAAACCATAAAAGCCCTGGCATGCTTATTTTCTCTCTCTTCAGTGCCATACTCTTTCATGCAATCTATAAAAGGACCTGACATGTCATCCTGTCCCTGGAACTGGCAGTAGCCATCTTGCACCACTGGCTTTACAGAGCACATGTGAAAGTGTGCAAGCCCCCGACTCACCCCTGTGGCATTGAGCTCACTAGACTGGTATAGTCCACAGGAATTTCCTGCACGCCCTACCAACACAGTTTTGCTGCCCCCAGTGCTAAAATGCCGCCCTCAAGCACAAAAACATAGGCAAAAACTGCCCGACTTTCTCGAGAAAGTCATATTGAAAAATATGCTGTAGTAGCAGTGTGTGCTTATAGCATAGGGGAGATTTTGCTTTACATTGCTACCTATCTGAAAAATAATCTGTTTTAAGGGCCTCCTATTTTTCTATTTTGAGACCCTGTAGATGATGTGGGTGTCCAAATTCATTTTACTCAAAAGGGCACTCCTCTCTTTTAAAACTTGTAACAATTATATGTGCTTTTTTGCCCATAGATATTTTAATATCTGACTTATTTTGATATCAAAGAGAAATTAATATTCAATATTTAAGGTAGCTTTCTTTTTTTTTACTTTGAGAGAGATAATTGCACGTTTGAAATAGTGGGTAAATTAATATTGTCCATATTTTATTTCATTTGATAGAAAGGGGCAAAGAGAGATGAAATCGATGAATTAAAATGGTAATTATGTTCATTCATTTAAGAAGCATATGCCTATATAAAAGTAAGCAATGAAGATTCTGTAAGTTTGTGGCACTGAAATCCTTGTCCTTTTTAATTCCTCAGTAACAAGTTTTACAAAATTTCTTGATTGCTGTTAATTTTCCATTTCAACCTAAAATGAAAAATTCAATGATAATTGACCTGCTCAGTAAACAATGGACACTGGGATTTCAGAAAGTTGATCGATACTAACAGTCCTTTCCATCAGTTTTCCTGGAACCCCTGTAGAATAACTAATACAATTAGATATTGATGGGATGTCACATGCTTTTTATGATGGGCAAGGAACTCCAATACTCAACAGTATTTCCTCGGTGTGTATGTGTGGGTGTGTGTTTGTGTGTGTGCTTAAATAATCATTACAGGTTCAGAGGTTTGTGAAAATAATTCCTCATCCAGCTACCTTTCAATTTCGAATTCATCGGCTTCCTCAGAATGTCATTTATTTCTCGTTCATTTCAGTCATATACTCTTATGAGCCCTAAAGTTACCCTAGGTGAGCTAATGTTTAACCTCCACTCGCCTCCGGGTCCCTGCCCACAGCACCAAGAAGAGTAGCTGCATCAGTGCCATTCCTCCCACGACCCACCCTGGGCACACCGAGGCCCCCACATCTGAGCCCCGACGTACCCAGCCCCAGTTTTTTTGTGCTGTAATGGAGACCTGAGACCGCCAGAGCCCCTACAACCTCTAGGAGTAACTCAGGTTTTCCCTGCAGGCTGGAGTTTCCAATTGTAAATATTCAACCAATAATTAGAAATTTTGAGCTGTGGTGTGGACATGTGTCAATATTCTGCGTGCTTTGATAGAATTTAGCATTGACCCCTTAGGCTTTACATCTTATAGCCAATATCCCCTAGCAGTCTTGTAGCTTGCAAGGAGAGAGCAAAAATAGGTCTCTCTGGCTCAGGCAGCTTTTGTTACCTCTGTCAGTGTGTTTAGATTTATAACTGTCACAGCTCTTCAAGAAATTTCCCTAAGTATTGTAGGCTTAAAGAACTGATTTGTGCAGTTATTTTCCTAGCAAAATGTGTGATATATGAACTCTTAATAGGACCTCCATACACAAAATCAAATACCTGCATAGCTAATTTCATATTCACTCAAGTGCATAAAAGAGTTCAGAAACCACCAATATTTTTATTAATATAGATAAAAATGATACTAAATGCATGCATCGTCACATTTACAAACCTGACATTCCAGCTACCCTTGGACGTAAGCGATGAAGTGTGGAATCGGTGCATCCCTTGTGGCCATGCCCGACGGCCAGCCCGGGGCCCCTACAGGGGTCTGCAGCTGACTTGCGCCACGGCTGGGCCGCCCCTGGCTGCAGCATTCGCTGTCCGTCTGTCTGTATTTGGAGGAAAGCAGGGTTCCAAGCAAGGAAGCTCCTCAGCAGCGTGCCACATACTCATTTTCCAAAACTGGGGTCACTGGAACTTAAATCCCTAAATAGAACAAAATGCTTTGTTCTTCTAACACTAATCAAAAATGTTGTGGGGCAGAGTGTATGCGCACTATATTTCTTTATGGGATTGCATAAATGCTTTAATCCTCCTAAAAGGCTGTATTTAAGCAACAGTATTGGGCTTCAGTCCACCAGGAAGGAGAACCCACACAGTTGTCTGAGTGGGAATGCTTGAGCATTGGAGGAGAGTGGAGCAACGAGATTAACGATGACAAAGGAAAGAGAACGTAAAGAATGTGGGGGTCAGAGATGGGGGGACAGCCATGACCCCCAGAGCCCAGGGCAAGGGCTGGGACTGAGTCAGGGCTCGTCCAGAGGGTAGCACCCTCTCCATTGGGCAGTGGAGAAGCCGCTGCTGGAACCTGCCAGGTGTTACTGGAAGTCTGCCCTCCACAACTTGCTGAAACGCCATCTTCTGCAACTTGCCAGAAATTCACCATTTGGGTGCCGGGGCGGGGGTATCCATTCAGGAGAAGTGTCTCAGGAGAGCCATTCTAGTACACAACCCCCACAAGGGGTCCTGGGGGAGTGGCCAGCCTTCCCGTAAGGCGGGAGCTCCACGCTGCAGACAGGAGCACACAGCGGGAAGGAACCCTTCCTGTTGCCATGTCCATCCAGAACTCTCTGTGGTCAGAGCTTAACACGGGGCCGTCTGCAAAGGGAAAACAGCTGGGGGGCTCAGCTCCTTTACTCCAGAGCAGCCAGCGAAACGTGGGTTTGGAACAGAGAGTCAACCTACCAGGCACCAGCTCAAAGAACAAACATAAAGTACTCATGGCTCTTTACCTGCACAGCCTTTGCCCAAAACAACATTTATCCATTCTGGTGACGAGCATGCAAAGCTCACCTACCAGGGGCAGTGCACTGGGCCAGGTCTGAAGGCAGAGGAACCGTCAAAGGCTCACCCACTGCCCAAGCTTCCCCTCTACAGGGCTCCACAGACTTAAACCCCAACCCCGCCCACCATTCCACAATCAGTCCACAGTTGGTCCAGTTAAAGAGAAATAAGGAGTATCGGGTTTCTCTGAGAGTGACATTGAAGCTGCAGCTGGAGGAAGGACCAAGGGTCACCTTGGCAAAGAGCTGGGGGAAAAGGCTGTGGCGACAGGCTGAGCAGCCGCCCTGCGCTGAGGCTGGTGGATTCCAGGGTCTGAGAGATCGGTGGGCAGGTGGCCACCTGTGATGCAGCCTGTGGGACCAGAGGAGGCCGATGCAGAGCAGGGGCAGGTTGTAGGGAGAAACCCAGCCTCGCCGTCCACCCTGGAGCCTGGGGACCAGAAGGCAGGCAGTGCTTGGCACAGCGGGTGGCAGGGCAGCTCTCTGCTCCCAATGCAATACAAACAACCCTGGCTGGCTATGATGAAGAACAGTAAAGACAACATTGAGAAATATTCCATTCGGCAAGATTTTTGTCTCTTCCATCTGCTTTCTGTGTTCTTCTAGGATGAGTAGCCTTAGCTCATTTTCAGTTTAATGGTGATGTCAGCACATGAGGAGCATGTCCTCCACCCAGGCGAGCATATTTGATGAAATCTTTGTACCTCAGATCACTGTGTTTTGGGCCAACAGCTGCATTCCAGGCAATTGGGGTGACTGGAGGCTTACAGAATGTTACACACGCACACACATGGAACACACACACATTGTCGTACATTTAAAGAGATATCAAGCAGTACCACTTATGAATAAAGCATTTACTTTTCATTGCAAAGATTCTCATCATCCTACTCGTGGCATTGTTTGTTTTATCAGTGATGTGAAAATATCCGTTCTCCGAGAGGCTCTGAATCAGCACTCCCCAACAGAAGTGTCTGCAATGATGGGAATGTTCCATGTCTGTCCTGCCCCACACCGCTCGGTGCCCAGCACGACTTCCCGAGCTGTAACCCACAAGGACTTCCTCCTCTTGGTAGTCCGGTGGGGGGTCCCTGGGGCCTGGCCCCCGATACATGTGGACGGTGCCTCAGTGTAACAGCCATGTGATACCCAGTCGCTAAGGGCAGTGACACACACTGTCCCGTGTGCTCTCTGTACTTGACTCTGAGAATGCAAGAATTTTGAAAGTTTCTTAAGAAGTAGCCATTCCCTCACTTTTCATATCATTCATTCAAGAACTAGGGTGCCCATTTTATTTCTGGGACTGGCCATGTAAAAAAAAGCTTCCCAACTTGCTAGTGATTTTGACAGGTAGAAGCAACTCTTCTTTCAACCACAGCTCTTGCACTGAAGAGAAACACGTACATGTGTGTGTGTGTGCGTGTGTGGGTGTTCATTACTAAAATTAGCTAACATGATTTCCTGTTGGTTATGGCTATGAAAACGATGCTGAGCTCTTAGCAAAACAAAAGGATTGGACAATCGCTCTAATTGGACAGTGCCAAGGACATGTTGTCTTCCTCTCTCGGTGACACGGCAACGCATGATTGAGCCTGTGATGTAGTTCGGGGCTACCTGGGTCTTTGGTGGGGTTCCAGGTTCCCCACCTCCCGAAACCTTAGTCTTTGCACACTGGCCTTCAGCAGCCATGGCTCTGCCTCCGAGGCTTACGTTTCGATGCTTCTGTAAGATCCGCTGTTCTCCACATTGGAATTGCAAGAATAACTTGGACAAGCTTTGCTTGCTCCTCCCATAATCAGCTTCCTGAACACGATGCTGCTCCCCCAGAGTGGGCCCTGGAGACCGCATCAGGCTGCTGCCGCTATGGTGACGACGGCCTCGTGGTCAGCGCTGGGGACTCAGCCCCTCGCTGGCCATTCTGCTGGTCACTGCTGGAAATCTGTTTGTCAACGGGGAGTGAGCATTAGGAAACTGGGGTCTTCTTCCCAAATGAAGAGTAGGAGCACCAGTGACCCTTCTGGGCGAAGTGCTCTCATATTGAAGCCGGCTGCGGCCACGTGCTTCCCACGCTGAGGCGCGTCGGTGGGCTCGGTGCTCCCAAATGGAGACTGCGGTGCCTCCCGCTGTCTGCACAGGCCCTGAGCTGTCCCCAGGGTCACCCCCACACCGTGGGACCGAGCACTCACCCAGGTGCTCTCATAATCGGATCCACCTATAAAGTGCTCCTTTATTGGAAAGAAGGCGTACTTTCTTTCTTCTGTGTAGACGGGTGACTAAAAATGAATGATGGGCTAACCTCTTTGTCTGAGCATTCAGTGTAGATGCAAACTTAAGTGGTCCACAGAGAAGAGAGGAAATAGATTTCATAATAATAAAGGGCTAAGACCTGTTAGCTAAATTCACCAAAATTTTGCTTTCATTTGAAATTCTTCTTGATTGGACCTTTATTGGATACTTGTTCTGAACCATTTTATCTGCTCCCTGCACCTTTTGGTTCCCTAGTGTTTTATTCATTTTGAATTAGATAAAAAAATTTCTTTCATCATTCAGATTCATCTAAGACATAGACTCATCAGATGACCTAAAATGTATTGTGGTTTTAGTAATGGGGTTAAATTTGAGCAAAGCACTCAATAAATCTTGTGCTGTCTGTTACTAATTCCAGATATATGCGACAATTTTAATGTTTTATTATTTCATGAGGTCTGATAGCATTTTATAAAATATTTCCATAAAAACTATTTTATATTGAGGTCAGCTGTTGGTCTTCATTCTTGAGTGAGAATTTTTTAAAAATGTGCTTCCAGTTTAAAGGTTATCGGCTCAACTCTGCATTCTCAGGGAGCCATGCTGTGAGCCCAGAGCTTACTGGAGAAAAGCTGACATCTGGACTTTGGGGTTCTTGTTTCAGGAGAAGATAAATATTTCTACCCCCAAGGAAGAGCTTCTTTTGGTGGTTTGCGAGCTTCACACAAAGGAGGAGAAGGAGAGAGACTAATACTTGCTGTGTCCAAGCGCTGGGGGGCAGCACGGTGTGCCGCCACGACCCCTGGTCTGTGGGGTGAGGGGTGCCTCCTCTCCACTGCTTTCGGGGGTCTTAGCCACGTGCAGCTGCACTCATGCCAGCCTTCCACCACCGTCTCAACATTGGTCCTTCACTCTGAGATTTAATTCATTTCATTTACCTCACCAATGACCTCACCGAATGATATAATTACTATTTTCAAAGGACTCACTCTCTATTTGGTAAGTGAGCAGAGGATGAGATAAAATGTGGTAAATCCAAGGATACAGATATATTCAAAGAGTCAAAGGAATGATAACTCATCTGGAGCTAAGTCTGCACTTCACACCGTCTGAAGGGAAAATTGAGAGTTAATCAATGAAAGCAAGGAGCTGGCAGACCCAGAGGTGGTACATTGAATGTGTAGAGAAGTGAGGCAAAGGATGAGCCGCCCAGAAATTGCAAAGAGGACAGAGTTGCTGTAACAAAGTGAACGTGAAAATCAGGGAATATAAAGCAACAAGGATGGAGAGGAAAGCAGCAATTAAATCAGGTACCATCTTGTCTGTGGAGTCTGCACATTTTCTGTGAGAGAGGGAGGAAGCCTTGGAGGACAGCTGGAGACGAGCTGGTCAGATTCTCAGTGAGGGGAATTCTCCCCTGGCCTGGGGGAGAAGGCACTGGGCAGCACGGGCTAACAGCCTGCTAACTAGCCAGGGGCTTGCTTTAGGGGCCCCAGAGTTAATGATGGCTGAACCTGGGATTGTGTTATGGTGAGAAAAAGTGAGATGGACAGTCACACACTCACAAAGTCAACCTTGATGGATTTGGCTATTAACGGGATAGAGGGGGTGAGAAGTCCAGTGTACGTGGCAACTTTCAAGCTTGGGTAAATAGGTAGATGATGGAGGTTAACGAAGAAAAGTGGAGGAGTCGACTCAAATGTGAGGGAGAAGGAGCTCATGGGAAAATAGATGTTCAGACTTTTATTTGTCTATTTGAGGGGATTTCAAGCATCTAGGTGGTGATTCATTAAAGCGTTTGAGGAGGTGAAGCTTGGAGGAGGGCTCTGGGGCCAGCTTCTGTGCAATCACCAAACTGGGGGCGATGGACGTCTTGAGAGCGGGCAAGTGGGCATACGGGCACGCTCCCCCAAGGACACTGTCCCATATGAGGGTCACGGGGCAGGCAGAGGAGGAGGGAGGAGAATCAGGCCACCATCGTGGCCCTGAGGTCCCAAAAGGAGGGCTGCCATGAGGGTGGCCACGGCTGGCACACACAGCCAGGGCAGTGAAGAGAGAAGGTAAATGCAACTGTTCAGAGCTGACCATCAGGGGACACCTGGCCAATGTGGCACAAATCAGTTTAGTCAAGTGCTGGGAGTGAAAGTCACATCAGAGTCTGAGAAACAAGTGATGAACCCAGGATGGAATGAGAACTCAGTCCTGGAGAAGTTTGGAAGGAAACTTGGAAGGAGAGTTTAGTACCTAGAGTGGAGTGTGCAGATATGGGAGGCTTTTCTTTTGAGGTAGATGGAAGAGACCCAAACATATAGGCTGAAGTCAGAGTACCAAAAAGGAAGTAAGGAATGTTAACAGCTTCTCTGTATATAGATTTTCTTCCTTCATTCCCCTTTAGTGGGGAAAGTCTTACCCATTCTTCACGTTACAGATCAAATCTCTTACCACCTGCTTGAAAGCCTTTTAACTACTAGAATCCAGAGAGAATGCTTCTCACTGCACAATTTATTTCTCCAATAAAATTAATACTTATGCATTATCTCATTTGACCATGAGACTGATTCTTCAGGATAAGTAAGGGAGTTAAAAATATTAGTTCCACTCTGTAAATCATCAGAGAAGCTTCGTGGCTTTCTCTCATTGGCATGACCAATAAGGGGCTAGGATGGCGACCCAGCGCATAAACCAGGCTCTGCTGCTCTAGCACTTCCAATGCACGATGGAGTCTCTGCCGCCAAGCCATGAGCGCCCTCCCGGCTGGGTCAAAGTGTGCTCATCTCTCATACCATTTGGCACAGCACCTTGCCCACAGCAGGTGTTTGTTTATGGAAACGACGTGGAATTAAATGCAACTTGCTCAGCAGCATGTCTTCGTTGTCTCTGCTTGGTGTAGGCTCTGGCATTTCAATCCCCCCACTGGTGCCCATGTACCCCCACCTTCCATTTTCTCCTTCTGGAAGGGAATGTGCCCAGGGCTGCTGCAAGGGGGGTTGCTCATATGTGGCTCTAAGATGGAAAGGTGATGGCAAAACACCTCCAATGGCAGTGAATTATATCAATACTTTGAGTATTTGACCTATCTGTGTCATTCAAGTGTCGTGTTTTGTCTTTGGTTGCTTTATTTATAACTTTATTGAGCTATATTTCAAGTATTATAAAATTTACCCATTTGAAGTGTATAGTTAAGTGTTTTGGAGTATATTAACAGTGTTATACAACCATCACCACTATCTGATTTCAGAATACTTCCAACATCCCCAAAAGAAACCCTATGCCCTTTAGGAGTCTCTCCATTCCAGCTCTTAGCAACTGCTAATCTCTTTTTTGCCTATACTGGTTTGCCTATTCTAGATATTTCACATAAGTGGACTCACACAATGTATGTTCTTTTGTGACTGGCTCCATTCACTTGGCGTAAGATTTACAAGATTCACCCCTGTTGTAGCATGTATCAGCATTCCATTCCTTTCTGTCACTGAGTCACGTTCCATTGCATGGACGGGCCACGTTTTGTTTCTCTATTCATCCATCTATGGCCACTTGGGCTGTTTCTGCTTTTTGGCCACTATGAATAATGCTGCTATGAACATTTGTGTACAGTTTTTCTGTGTGAAGATTGATTTTTCATTTCTCCAAACATATGCCTAGGGGTAGAATTGATGGGTCATATAGAAAATCTAAGTTTAACATTGTGAGAGATGTCAAGGCTTCTTTCAAGGTACCATTTACATGTATGAAGTGTCTTAGTTGTTTTTTTGTCTTCGGTTTCATTGGCTTATTTTGAAAATCAAGTGTTCTATCTGTTGACTATTAAGTTAATTGAGAAGTCTGCTCTGGAGGAAAAAAAGCTGGAGAAAATAGGTCATGTAAATTCTCCAAAGTCCGATTTGAATCTAATGGTGGTGATTCAACTTATTCTCTTACCTTATGAATATGGGATGAATTCATGGACGGTAAATTAAAACCAACTTACCCATTTGCCTACTCTGTTCTTGATCTGGATTTAACTCATGCTTTCGAGCTTCTGAAATAATGAAGATGGTTGGTGGGATATGGAAGGTTGGCTGCAAAAAGCAGCTTTCCCTTTCTTTAGGGACCTTTCTTTTTGAGAAAAATTAGGAAAAGTCATTGGCTCTCATTCTTGTGGGTCTTACGAGGTTCCAGTCCTAGCTTTGGAAATTAGTTAAATTTCCCTATTAATTACAGAACCACTTCCCTAAGAACACACAGGAAGTGACACCATATTCGTGAACCACTTCTACTGCCAGTCTAGCATCTAAAAAATAAGAGTAGCTGGTGGCCAACTCCCCTGGAGCGGAAAAGAATAACGTAAGACATGTAGAGTTTTCTTGATGGGGTTCTTTAGATGACAAATGGCCTAGTAAATATATGATTTAGGAGACTACCCACTATATTTCTTATATAAGTTACATTTTATGTCAAGATTGCCTTTACAGTTCACAGTTTCAGTGTTTCGTTTCCAAAGGAAGCAACTGCATTTCAGATTACAGAAGAAATTTGGTGGTAGTGTAAAATTTATATTAGTTCAGCGAGTTGGAATTTGGCTACTGATAGTTAAAAAGGAGAAAGGGGATATGCCTATTTTTAAAAAAGCATTTTAATACTGGAAAGTATTCTCCTCAGGAAGGAACAGCAAATCAGAAACTTTGTTGCATCTATAGGGCCCTGCGCTTCTCAGTTCAATTCATGAGTAAAAGTTGGTGAGAAATCTGCACTGCTGGACACCCAGCCTGATTCTTCCTAAAGATTTTAAGGACGTGATGGCATTTGTGAAGCACATTAGGCTCCACCCAGAGCAAAGGTTTAGTAAAAGGGAAGGGAAAATGTTGGAATTGCTATACTCATAGCTGTCAGTAAGCTGCTCCTGCCTTCCATTTTGTCTTTCGTAAGGACAGTATCATCTTTATTTTTTCCCCTTCTTTCTGCCTCTCTAATGAGTGCTTCTTGGTTTGCCTCTTGTGATACAGTGTGACTGGATAGATTTGGATAAACACCATGGAATTCATTGGCATTAGCATGCTGCTCCTGTGAAAAGATTCTTCTGAGTGGCTGACCATATTTCTCTAATATGTATTACAGCATATCTTCATTTCTTTTTCTTGTAGGCACACAGATGCAAAATTTTGCTCCATGTGCATGTACTGCAAAGTATCTATTTCCATTCCTTGTGGCAGCACTTTCTGTTCAATTAAAGGGAGAACAGCCTCTCACAAAGGAAACAAAATTCCCTTCGAGAACTTGTAGAAGAAAGAATTGCTTTCTCAAGCCCTGGAAATAGCCCTGGCAGGCTCTTCTTTACTCAGAGCAAGAAGGAAGGTAGGATTTGATATAATACTTTCTTAAAAATCCCGAGTGAATAAAGAAGTCTTGAGAGGAAGTTCTCAGATATGGATTACCGATAAAAGAATAAAAGGGATGAACACTGAAGATTTTTCATCGCTGTAAACAAATAATTTGTGATCGCTCTCCACTCAAACCACAAACAGGACCAAGAATTAGAAGCGCCGCTTGCTGACCAGCATCTACATATATCATTGGTCTGGTGTAATGAAGATTACCTGATAAAGATCACAATATGACAGTTTTCCTTTTGCATTGGCTGCTGAACAGCCAGAAACGGTTTTCTGCGGCCAGTCAGCTATTGATCCAGCTCCCTCTTGTCAGGGATGCACTTAATGGGAATTCCACAGGCAAATAAAAGCTACATTTTGTCTTCATTTTCATCTGAAATATGAGCTGGTCCTTTGTACTCTCGACAGTCATTTATTACTCATTTTCCTTTATTGATGTTTATGAGCCGAAGCATAAAATGCTTCTCAAATGTGGTTTAATTGAAGCAGCGGTTGACACTTTGTCCGTGATTGCCGGGCGGGCGCCACTGGCCGTGCTGCAGCCATGAATCAAGGTTTGCTTTTCATTGGTCTTTGAGGCGGTACACGGTGGAGAGTGTCCTTAAAAAGCAACTGGGCTGGAGCTGGAGAAACATGTCGATTTATCTTCATACGTGGCAGGGGGGAAGAAGGCGCCCCAAGAACTTGGGAGGAAGGCACTGGGGTGCAAAGCGTCCTCGGCATTTGACATTCAGGGGCTCCCTTGCCTGGTGCATGTGGGAGCTCTTCTAAAACAGGGCTCCCATTATGATTATTTAAAAAATATTGTGAGCTAAATTATTAGCCCTACAAAAGCAGAGGAGGAGGCCTTGCCAGACACAAAGATACACAGCAAGAGGGGGCAGCCAACTCACTCAATCCATTCGTAAAATGGTGGGAGCAATCAATACTGTGGAGAAGTATTTTTTATATGCAGTTATTAACTCATAAGCTACAGTATATCTCATCTCATTTCAACAACAGCTGAGGACTCCATCTCCCCCTGGAGACCCCAGCAGGTCCCATTATGAGAATCATAAATAATATGTGCTAATGAGATATGAATTGATTATGTTGGAAAAGCTGACATTTTCATCCATCATTCTAAATGATGTTTAACAATGGATTACCAGCCAGTAATTCCTCTGATATGAGATTAAATAAAATAGCCGGCTGTTTCAGCAGGCTAGCTCAAGGAGATGGCAATAAATCTGCTCAATTACTGTATTACCAATCCGTTTTTCACTGCTAAGGATATTATTATTTCATTTAGACTTGTTCATGCATCATAGATTATTTTATTTCCGTCAGTCAATGGGAGAAACCGCAGCGTTTTATTCACTGAGCTGCAAAGCAGCGGGCTCTGCTAGAGTACAGTAAATGCTCTAGGGGGGCCTCGTGCTGCCGGGGGTGCTGTGGGCAAGCCACCTCTGCCAGACAAGCATTTTGCTTTCAACCTAATTTTCTTTACTCATCTGAGGAGTCTCGACCAAAGGATACTGCCTAGGAAACTGATCAATCGAAATGAAATTGTTAGATCCTCTAAGATGATTTCGTCTTCATCTCAATCCTGCAGTAGATTGAGAATTAGATCACATGGACCATCCTTTGGCCTGGCAAATTACATTACCAGTCGCTGCAATACAAAGGGTGGCTTTTTCCCCTTGTGCCAAAGAAACAAACGACAGACGGGCTTTATCGACGAGAAAAATAGATCGGCTGGAGGACTCTCCCTCAGCCATCCCTTCCAACCACCTTAATAAACTTTTGTTCCAGGTTCGACCATGGCATCCAATGTTGAAAAGGAATGAGTTCCTTATGATTCATTAATGTTTGCCATCGTTCACGTCCTCACCTGTTGATGAATTTACTTAACAAAGACACACTGGCGCCCGCTGAGCACTGAGCCCTGTGCTCCGTTGTGGGTGTGTGAAGGGGGCCTGCCACCCCGAGGATGGCCTTACAGAGAGCTCTGGAAACCCCAGGTGCATTAGCCTGGGGTTCCCTCTCCACGGCCGCAGCGCCCCAGCCTGAGGCCCAGCAGTACCCATCTCCATGGCCTCTGACCATCTCCAAGGGCCCTGAACGAGCAGCACTGGCCTCACATCCACGCACACACCTCTGGCCTCCTGCTGCAGTGTTCCTTGGTAGACTGAGACATTCAGTGCCACTTGGGGCCCAAACATGCCCAAACCAGGAGAGCATGGGAATGACTGCTACCTGCCAGTGCTGCACCAATGGGAGCTGGTGGTTGAGTCCTTCTCTCTACCCTCCCCAGCCTGTCATGAGAAGTCTGTCACATGGCTTTTTAGAAAATGGCCCGCCAAGACCGAGTGGTCAGTGATGAGCCCCAGGGGATTTCTCCTCCTTCCCCTGCCTCACTCTTGCTCCCTGGGGCTGCGCCCGCGAATGCAGGAGCAGCAATAACCTTTGCTCTGGCTCTGGTTTCCGGGGCAGCTAGGCGTGCACACTGTGTAACCTGGATAGTAGACCTCAGGGCTGGATTTGGAGCTGGGTTGTCCAGTAGCCTGGCAGCAATGGAGGACGTCTTGCTGGCGAATGAGGTGGGTGGCTGCTACACAGCAGATGGCAACTGTGGCTTTTGCCTGTGACTGATCAGGAGAAAGCAAGAGGTTTGGATATGGGTAACTGTAATTCTTGCAAGGGATCGTGTCTTCCTTTCATAGGGCTGCTATAACAAAATGCCACTAACCGAGTGTCTTAAAACAGTGAGATTATTCCCCTCCATTCTGGAGGTCAGGTATCTGAAATCACGGGGTCAGCAGGGCTCACCTGCCCCACAGCTGCTGGGGGGTCGCCTGCTTCTGCCACTGGCCACCTCTCTCTCTCCACACGTTGGAACCTCCTTTCCTTCCCATGCTGCAGATGATGCAATGGGCTGGGCCCACTGTAGGCCACTTTGGCCTAATCATAACCAACACCACTTCAAAAATCTGCTTTCCAAATAGGACCCCATTGGTGAGAATGGGGCTGCAATTTGAACACGTATTTTGGGGAGACGCAACTCACCCCATAGGAGATAGTGTCACAGGATTGAGGACAAAGAAATGGGCAGAATCTGGTAGCATCATTGGAAGTCTTGCAAACCGAAGATAATGGGCTCCAAGAAGCCAATCCTTGCTCATGACCATCTGTGACAGCTGGACGCCTTCATGGCAGCTTTCGAGGAGATGACCTCCAGCCTTTGCAGCAAGAACTATATCATATTTCAGGACAGGATCTAATCAAAAGTGTGGCAGAGGCGTCCTGAGGCTGAAAGGGCAGCATCTCATGTTCTGCATTCAAAGGGAATGCCTGGGACTGGCGACCTGGGTGGGGACGTTGAGTGGGGATGGCCTGAGAATGTTGAATCCAGATGCATGTGACTGCTGGATCATTAGATTGATATCTCTGTTGGTCTCCAGTGTCTTGGAGCAGCTAGAAGACAAAATGAAAAATCATGGAACTGTAACCCATAACAAACTTTAAAATCTGTTCTATAACTACTTGTTAAATGTACTTGGAAATTTATTGTTTTTTGTATGTATGTTATATTTCACAATAACAAAAAGTTAAAGAAATAAAAGAACACTAGCCAAGAATCAGAACCTAGTAGAACATCAGCCAAGAACCAGACCCATAAAATCACCAGCAGAAAACAAGACATCACATGAACACCAGCTGAGGGCCAGACCCAGAAAGAACACCAGCCAAGGACCAGAGACCATAAAAACCCCAGCTGACGACCACACCTCCCTGAACAGCAGCTGGAACCATACCTAAAATAATACCAGCTGAGATCCAGGCCCAAAGAATACCAACTGAAATCAGATCCAGGAGAAAACCAGGCAAGAACTAAGCCCACAGGAGCACCAGGAGAGAACAGGACTCTCTTTTAGTTTGTTAATGCTGCCAGAAATGCAATATGCCAGAAATGTGTACTTTTATAAAGGGAATTTATTAAGTTACAAGTTTACAATTCTAAGGTCATAAAAATGCCCAAACTGAGGCATTCAGATAAAGATACCTTGACTCAAGAAAGGGTCAATGACATTCAAAATTTCTCTGTCAGTTGGGAAGTCAAATGATGACGTCTGCTAGCTTTTTCTCCTGGCTTCTTATTCCAAAATGGCTTCGCTGGGGGCATTTTCTTTTGGAATTCCAAACATCTCTTTCTGTGTTGGCTCTGAAGCTTTTTTCAAAATGCTTCCCCCTTAAGGACTCTAGTAAGTGACCCACCTTGAATGGGTGGAGACACATCTCCATGGAATCCACCTAACCAAAAGTTCCCACCCATGGAGGGTCACTTCTCCAGGGAAATAACTTAACTATAAAGATCCCACATGACAATATTGAATCAGAGTTAAAGAGCATGGCTTTTCTGAGGTATATAACAGATCAAGCAGGCATATTTTACCTTCTGGACCCCGAAAAGACATGTTCATTCCATATGCAAAATACATTCATTTCATTACAATATCACAAAGCCATTTCATTAACAATACAAATACAAATGTATTTGTCAAAACCAGTACAAAATCTCATCAAGGACAATTACAGGCCTGGGCTGTCCTAAGGCAAAATTCTCCTCTGGCTCTGGATCTGAAAAACTCAGACAAGCTATGTGCAGCCAACATACAATGAAGGAACAGTCATAGGGTAAACGATCTCATTGTCATAAGGGGAGATTGGAAGGGACACAGAGGTCACCAGACCCAAACAGTTTGGAAAAACTGCAGGTCAAACTCCATTAGATTTCAAAATCTGAGAGTCTTTCATCCTTGGGGCTTTAGAGAGCAGCAGACCCACCCTTTCCAATGTCCTACGCAGTGGCTCTGTTCTCTCCAAATGTTGATACCATGAGGTTTCATGGCTTTAGACCTTAGCTTCCATGGTTCTGCTTTTGAAGTTGGTTTTCCTTCAATTTATCCCTTTTCTGTCACTTTTAGTTCAGACTGGCAGTGGTTCCATTTATACAGATCCCATTACACTTTTGTTGGTTTCCTATGCAATGTACTGGGATCAAACCCATCAGATCAATAGGACTTTCCAGAAATACTTTCTGGATAACTCTATGTACAATTGTGGCTTTGTCTGAATGGCCAACTGGCTCCATGTTTAGTTAAATCCTCATATGGGGCACTATTCTCTGGGTTCTCATTTTCTGGAAGCCTGGAATTTTCCAGACCATAAATTTCTGGTTTCTTTGTACGCAGGAGTTCAGTTCTCAGCTTATCTCTTTCCTGTCACGTTTACTATATGCTGCAAGGAGCAGCCAGGCTGCATTTTCCACATTTAATTTGGAAATCTCTTCAGCTGAGTACCATGGCTCACCATGCTTTAATTCTACTTTTCATGCAAAACCAGGACAAAATTTGGCCAAATTCTCTGCCACTTTAAAACAAACATTTCCTTTCTTCCACTTTGCAACAGTGCATGCATCATTTCTGCCTAAAGCTCATCAGAGGTATCTTTAGAGTCCACATTTCTGACAGACTCTTCATGACATTTTAGGCCTTCTTTATCAAGCTCCTCACAGCTCTTCCAGAATCTTCCCCTTATCCATTTAAAAAGCTGTCCCAACTTATTTGGTATTTGTAAACTGCAGCACCCTACTTCTCTGGTACCAAAATCTGTTTGGTTTGTTAATGCTGCTGGAAATGCAATATACTAGGAATGGATTGGCTTTTATAAATGGAATTTATTAAGTTACAAGCTTACAATTCTAAGGCAATAAAACATCCAAACTAAGGCAACCAGGGAAAGATGCCTTGACTCAAGAAAAGGCTGATACCATTCGGGATTTCTCTGTCACCTGGGAAGGCACATGGCAGCATCTGCTAGCTTTCTCTCCTCACTTCTCATTCAAAATAACTTCCCCAAGGGTGTTTTCTTTATGGATCTCCAAACATCTTCCTTGTATTGACTCTAAACTCTTTTCAAAATGGTTCACTCTTAAAGGACTCTGGTGGGTGACCCACCTTGAATGGGTGGAGACACATCTCGATGGAATCCACCTAATTAAAAGGCTCCCCACATAGTTCGTTGGGTCACATCTCTGTGGAACAAGCTTAATCAAAAAGATTCTCCTGAACAATATTGAATTAGGATTAAAGACCATGGTGTTTCTGGGGTACATAACAGTTTCAAACTGGCACATCCAAAAAAACGCCAACTGAGAGCCAGAGACCACGAGAACACCCTGTGACAAGCAGAGCCCCAAGGACCAGACCCACAGGAACACAGCAGAGAACCAGAGACCCCAAGGACGCCAGAGGAGATCCACACCCCAGCAGAGTGGGCCTTCGCCACCACCCGCAGTCCTGAGTGTCAGCCCTGAATTAGGTCAGTAAGGGACCAGCCCTTATAGAATCTGCCTGCAGGTGGAGAAAGAGGTCAACAAAGTGGCAAGGTAATTTCTATTCTCCTACAATGTTGGAGGAATGGTCTGGAGAGAGCATGATGAGAACAGAGTGTTCATGGGGCATTTATGATGGAATCTGAATGATAAGAAGGTGTCAGACACTCAGAGAGGGGAACTATTTTCCAGTCATAGGAAAAGAAAGTTCAAAGTTCCTATAAAGAGAACTAGGGTAGACAGTGATGGGAAATGAGGCCTATGGGCAGAGATAACAAAAACACAAACACTGATGTAGAATTTTGATAGAACCATGTTTCTTGATAATGTGTGAAAAGGGTGTACTCTATACAAATAAGTTTTAGGAATATTAGTTGAGATGATGGCAAATGGTTTTTCTTTCTAACTATAGGATTTTCAAAGCTAATGTGCAATATGTGTGATGGATGGAGTATTGAGGGGGAGTATAGTATGCCCAACCTCGGTTGACAAAAAGTGAAACTATTTTTTAATAGAATGTTTTTTTGTGAGAATTGTACAATTTGAGAAAGTGACACATTAGAATTCTTTAAATTCTTTCTGTTTGGATTTGGGGTATAAGAAAGGGCTGTATCTGACCTTGGGGTAAGTAGATGTTGGGTAGAGAAAGGCACAGAAAGCTAGAGAAAAACCATCAGGTTTAGTGTATTGGTCAGACCATTTTTTTCTGAATATTATATCTCAAGAGGACATCAGCAAACTTGAGTGTGCAGAGCTAAATGTCAAACACCATAGGCCAAGGCCGAAGTGCCAGTGGGACTAGCAGAGGTGCTCAGAGAGAGAGTTACCAGATAAACCCACGATAAATAACTGTAGTGCCAAAAATAACGTTATTACTCCAAAGTGATCTTTTCAAGAAGGAGTAAAAGAAATGTAGGTTAAAAAATAAGACAAAACTTCCCCTTTTCCTGAGATGTTTATATTCTTTCTCAAATGTCCCCTTCTCCAAACGAGGGCTTGACCAAGCAGTCCATGCCTACTTTGAAGTTTTGCTCTTTGCTCAGCTCACAGCTGTCTTTGAATTTCATTAGGTCTCATTGTGCCTGATAATTAAGTCCTGTGGTGACGTCAGGAATGTCTGTAATATCTCTGTTAAGTGTCAAAATGTCCCTTTGAAAGACTTATGGCTCTCCTGGAGTTACAAACTGACTTAAATGCTTTTGATAAGAAATATTTGCATATTTGTCTAATAGCAAAATATCTTGGGTGGATAGGGAAAACTTCGTTATCTCACTAAATGATTTTTACCAGTGTGCAGTGCTAGAGATTCAGTTTAGTTCAAAATAACTCTCACAAAACACAGCAGCATCTAGAGGTATTTGGCAAAATTCCATCAGTCTCCTCACTCTCTTAGAAACATAGTTGAACAATCCTAGCATTCATGACTCCATCTTTCTTAAGACTGTGTTATCCCCTTCGCTGCTGCACTATTTACCCAACTACCAGTTCTCTCTCTTTCCAATAATAGCAGAATTTTGTTGCAGAACAACAAGAAAAAAAATGACTCTCCTCCAACAAATGAAAACTTCAGAGGAGTAACGAAACCAGTGTTGTCAGCACCCCCACCCCCGGACAGGCAGTCAGCTGAGTTTATAGTACTGGCAAAATTTATTTAAGAACCAATGGAAATTAGATAAATAGTTCATACTCAAAATAGCCTTAGTTAATGATAAAATACTGGTAAACATGAAGGAATCACCTTGAAATACAGATTAGCTATTCGTGTTTTTTAAGGTGGACATCATATGCGGTAAGAAAGGGAGCCCGTGTCCTGTACTGTGGGACCTCCTCACCTTTACAGAGGTGTCAAATTCTGGTGCAGGTGGCATGATGTGAAAGCTTTAATGCACAGAGAGCATAAATGGGTAAAGTCCTATTATCACTGCAGGTCTTTTACTGGGGAGAGAGGCATGCCAGTAAACACCCTGGAGCAGAGTATCCACCTGCGATGCACATTCACTAATGTAATGCCTAGGAAGTGTCTTGTCCTAGGACGATGGAAACAACCCTTTCTTCTAGAGGAGAACTTTGCAGCCAAATACCAATGATTCACAAAGATGCCCCTACTCTCTAACCCTGGCATTTTCTAACCTTGGCAGTGAAAACTGATCTAATCCAAGGGCCTTTTCTCCCTTCTCGAGTCTGACCAATTAGTGCATAAGTGAGAAGGCAAAAGTAATAGCAGAAAAATTATGGATTGAAGTAGGCCTGTGAATGGGTTCCTTGTGAATAATGACTATACAAGAAGAGGGAAGCTCATCAGCTATTGTGAAATGAATGTGGAAAGATTTTATCAGATGTGGGTAGCTGTATCCAAAGCATCAAGTAATGTTGCATGATTGTAGAGAGCTCTTGAGTAGTGGTGGTTAAAAAAGTGGTTTGTTTTCCAAATTTTTAAAAATGTTATTTTGGTGGGGACAAATACTTTGTGCTAGTCATGAACTAAAAGCCAGTACCATCACAAATAAGAGAATTCTCCGATGCAATGTTGAACTCATTCAAGAGTAGATTTCATGAGTCAAAGAAAAATGACCATAATATTTGCTATTTTAAGGGCATCTATGCTAATTAACCAACAAATAATCATCTTCAGAAAGAAATGGATGTCTGTTTGTTCTTCCTTAAACACGCACAAGCCCAACATACAACGTATATGTCTAGAAAATAGATCTAAGAATGTTCAGGCTGGCATTAACTCTATCTCAAATATGATCACGTATGCAAATATAGATCCAATTATCTCATATATTGCCACAGCACTTGAAGCAATCTAATCTTTCAAATGGTGGAATAATATGATGATAATTATAATCAAGTTAATGGATAATATGATAGAATTTCCTTTAATTCTCACCCTGTGAGATGAATACATTTTAAAGACAGAAACTTCTGATTTTAAGATCTCTCACATTTACTGAGTGGTGGAGATAGAATTGAAATCCATGTCTACTCCATAACAAGTAACACCTATACACTATTAGATTGTGCAATAGCTCAGATTTCACTCAGTCTAGCCTCTGACTTTATCTTAATTCACTTCAAGATCAAATGGGTCAAGTCAGAGAAAACGACAAGAGTTCATTTGAATTTCTGGGCAACTTGATTGTGCAAATCAATTCAGCCAAAGTGAATGAACCCACTCTACATGCCAGGGACCCTGCTGGGCTGTAAAAGAAGGCAAGCTGCTGGCCTTCAGGACACCTGACAGGACGGAGCAGCTCACCTGTGACTACCTGCCAGGAGAGGCAGAGCACTGGCCCCCACCCCGTCCTGCTGTGGCTGGAGATGTCAGTCTACACCCGTGTCAATGGGAGCACAAGGTGCAGGAGAGTGGAAGAAGATCTGAAGACAAAAGAAAATCATTTCTGTTAATATTCTAGAAACTAAAAGTTTGCATGTAGAGGAAAGAGCTACATGCTGGGGTTAATACCATTCTTTTGCACTGTTTAGGTGATTCTGGTGGAGCAACAGAATAAATAAATATTAAATATCTTTTCTTGACTTCAGGGTCGATCCATTCTGAGTTTAAGATGAGAGGTTTAGGTCAAGACCTATGGAAATCCAATTGTTATGGCACCCTTTGTCAAAGGCTATTCTTTCTCCTTTGAATTGCTTTAGTCAAAAATCAGTTCTGCACATTTGTGTGGGTCTATTTTGGGATCCCCTATTGTGTTCCACTGATCCATGTGTCTTCCTGACACATCGTCTTGATTAATGCAGCTATGCACAAGGACTTAACTTCAGGAAGAAGTTTATTCTTCCTTTTCAGAACAGCATCAGCTATTTTAGAGCCTTTCTCCTTCCTTATCAATGTTTCAGTAAGCTTGTGCATGTCTACAAATTATCTTGCTGGGAATTTGATAGGATCTGTATTAAATTTATAGATCAATTTGGAGAGAAGTGACATCTTTACTATATGGAGTCTTCTAATCTATGAACACTGTATGTCTTTCCATTTATTTAGATCCTCTGATATTATCATCAGCATTTTGTAATTTTCAGCACATATATATATAGGTTTAGATAGGTCAATTTATTAATATTTCATTTTCTTTGGTAAGATTTTAAATAGTATTTTGGTTTTGATTTTATTTTCTGCATGTTCATTGTTAGTGAGGAAAAGTGCTTGTGATATTTTTGTATTGATCTTGCATCCTGCAATCTTGCTGAACTCATATTCAAGAAGGTTTATTGCAAATTCCTTCGAATGTCGTTGGCAAATAGGGACAGTCTTATTTCCTCCTTTTCAATGCATGTGCCATGTATTTCTTTTCCTTTCCTGTTGCACTCTCTAATATGTAAGTACCATGTGGAGGAGAAGTGCTGACAGTGGACATCCTTGCATTCTTCCTGATTTTAGAGGAGATGTGTTCATTCAGTCTTCACCAACAATCTAAGGTTAGCTGTTAAGTTCTTCATAGATGCTCTTTATCAAGTTGAAGATTGTCCTCCATTGTTCCTTTTGTGATGGATTGATGCTGCATTTTGTCTGCATCTCTTGATGTGATCAGAGGATTTTTCTTCTTTAGTCTGTGGACATTGTGGATTACATGATCGATTTTCAGATATTGAACCAGCCTTGCATACTTGGAATGGATACCATTTGTTGTGTATTACTCTTTTTACAGATTGAATCTGATTGCTAACATTCTGTGGAGGACTTTTGTGTCTAAGTTCATGAGAGAGATTGATCTGTTATTTTCTTCTTTGTATTGTCTATTCCTGTTTTTTTGTTTGTTTGTTTGCTTGTTGGTATTAAAGTGATACTGGCCTAATAAAATGAATTGGTATCCCTTTGTATTCTGTTTTTGGTAGATTGTATCAAATTGGGGTTATTTCTTCTGTAAGTGTTTGATAAAAATCTCCGGTGACTATATGGGTATGGAGATTTGTTTTCAAGAGACTTTAAATTATCAATTTAAATGAATATATGACTATTTCAGTTATTTATTTCTCACTGAGTTTTGTTAGCTTGTGATGTGTGGAGAATTGACATTTTTCTTCCAAGATGTTGGATATGTAAACATAAAATTGTTCATAATAATCTATTATTATCCTTCTAATGCCTTCTAGATTTGTAATTATATCATTTATTCCATTCCTGATAATGGTAATTTGCATTTTTTTTCTCTTTTCAACTTTGTCAGTCTTGCTATAGGTTAGTAGATTATGTTGATTCTTTTCAGAGAACCACCTTTTTTGTTTCAGGGATTTTCCGTATTGTTTTCAGTATTGATTCTATTAACTTCTGCTTTTATCTTTATTATCACCTTCCTTTGGGTTAATTTCTTCCTTTCTAGTCTCTTAAGGGTGAAACTCATATTATCCATGGGAATTCTTTCTTTTTATACAGTGTCAGCATTTAGTTCTATAAGTTTTCCTTTCAGTGGTGTCTCACATATTTGATGTGATGGGCTTTTGTTTCATGCGGTTCTTTTTTTGTCTGTAATTTTTTCTGAGCTCTCCTGTTTGACCTGTGGGCTATATGGTAATGTGGTGTTTCGCCTTCACATGTTTGAAGATGCTCCCTGCTGTCTTTGGGTTGTTCATTTCCACTTTGATTCTTTTACTGTCAGAGAACTACCCTGGATAGTTTCAATATTTGAAATGTGTTAGTTTGTTTTTTTCTATGCCAGGATATAGGCTATCTTTAGCAATGTTTCAGGGATGCCTGAAGAGAGTTTGCACTCTGCAAGCTGTGTTCTGTATTTTGGGAAGGGTGTACCATAGACATCACCATATCCTTTCGGTGGATGGTCTTGGTGAGTGTTTCTGGATCCTTGCTGACTTTGCCCGGCAGTTCCGTCATTTGCTGAGAAGGAGGTGTTCAATCTCCCAACTATAAATTTGTATTTGTCTAATTTCCCTTCAGCTTTATCGGTTTTGGTTCATGCATTCAGAAGCTTTGCTTTTCATCTCATATGCATTCATGATTACTATGTGTTCTTGGTGGATTGAACCATCATCATTATGTAATGTCCCTCTTTGTCCCTAGCAATTTTCTCTGTTCTGGAGTCTATTTTTTTTTCTGATGTTAATATGGCTACTCCTGCTCTTTTTGATTAATGTTTTCATTTTCATTAATGTTTGCAACATTTTACTTTCAATCTAGCTATGTTATTTTTACAGTAAGCTTTTTGTAGACACTACATCATTGGTGTTGATCACTCAGCTATTCTTTGCCTCTTAATTGGTATAATTAGATCATTTACACTTATATTCATATTTAATATGTTAGAGCTTCAGTGTGCAATGTATTGTTTTCCATTTGTTACCCCAATTTCTTGATCCTCTCTTCTTGTTGAACTTCTTGTTAGTACTTGAACATTTTTTGGCAATTCATTTTGATTTATTTATGATGTTTATGAGTATATCACTTTATGTAGTTTTATTAATGGTTTCTCTAGGTGTTACAATATATATATGCATATCTTCTAGCCATTCTTCCTCCTGCTTTCCACCTTTCAGAGTCCTTATATGATTTTTTCTTTGAATTTTCCCAAGGTATTTAATTGTATTTAGAGGGGAGAAGCAGGAAATAGAGAGAATACACTTATTTCTGAACCTTAGCCTGTGTACCTTTAAGTCTAGAATGCTTTTAGTTCATCCTGAAGGTAGTTTTGTATCAGACATAAGCAAGTCTTTAGCACTTTGTAAATGGTCCTTAACCTTGAAAAGAGAGATGCTGAGTCAGAAATGTTAGTATTCTATCCTGCATAGTAAAATCGAAGGTTAGAGAACCCAAAGCAAAGACAGAAGCTCAAGCCCACTACCTGTTCCAAGTCCAAGCTGAGTGGAAAAAGAAGCTTGAAATCCAGCACAGTGACCGCAAACAGGAGGTAAGAGGATTGGGGAGAGTCAAATGCTCCCCACAGACCTAGAATATTCCACCCTCATACATGGGGCACTGCTCTCCTTGGTAGAAAAATTTGCAGTTTTCCGTATTATGGGTGTTAGAAGTACCTGCTTTATAGAGTCCCAGAGGAAACAAATTTAACAATAATGGTATGAAGTAATAAAAATGAAACTACTATGAAATTATTACAGCTGGATGCCAAAAGTCAACATGATTAAGTAAAACTAAATCAGTGGCAGGGTCATTGTGATTAAAATAAAACCAACACTTCTGCAGGGTCCTGACTGGTAATAATGCCTATAAACAATATTTAGAGGGCAGGGTCATTTTGCCATTTTCTGCAAGTACTCTGAATGCTCTAATGACTGCTATTTCATTCTATTTGAGATAATTTTTCATGTGAAATTTAAGTCCAACTGCATCCTTTTGATTTTATTTTGATAACCATGCAGCGTGCCCCAAGAACCTCTGCTGGTGAGTAGCTGATTGATGGGGGCCCAGCACACCCTGGCAGCAGGGCTAAATCTTCTCGGGTGGGTCTCCTGGGGTCAAGTGAGACATGGCACTTAGGTTCAGGGGTCCCTGTGATTGCCTCCTTATCTGGGGAATAGTCAGTGTTAGCCTGAAATTTATTATAACTTGCCCAAATGTAGTGACTTTTTTTTAACAAAGCTCATTCATGAGGTTCAGAACAGAGAGAAATCTAGACTCCATTCACCTGAGAAGGTGAGAGGGAAGAAAAAAGAAATTTTAAGATCACAAACCCTAAGCCAGGTCTAATTAGGAGTTAATATTCCTTTGAAAATTAAATATTAGTTGGTCATATTTGAGAATATAGAGATTTTCATAAATATTAGGTGCTTTTAATTAAAATTTAAAAATAGCTGCACTAGTCTATATTCAAATCTATATCAATTTATTTTATATTAGAAAACTATTGCAGGATGTGGACTATATTCACACTGCTCATAATTTCATGGGCTATTCCAAGCACATGTGAACACGCACCCAGCAAATAGCGAGGAAAATAGAAACTTGTTATATGTAAATAAAAATAATGAGTAAAATTAACACTTAGATAAAAGTTTCTCAAAGAATTATTTCTCCCATATCTTTTATTGAACTGGAGGGGAATATTCAGATAAATTTTATACCCTTATTTTTTTTTCTTGTAGCCAGTGTCCAGTGTTACAAAGTCCATGTTATTTAAATGCAGACCATCTGATATTTATGACAACTTCTGTATTACCAAGTCTGTCAAGTCAATGTTCACCTTTTCCCTTGCGTTTGGAAAATAACTTTAACTCCCAATTTAGGCTGGCTTTAGAGTTATGTGAGTGATATCTACATACATCTTTCAGTTTAATAAAGAAAAATGTTCCAAATTTTATATTTCCTCTTTTGAAGTTGTGGCTTTGAGCGTACTAAAGGTTTTGCAAATTTGGATTTCACACTACATACCTATCCCTCTCTAAAACTATGAAGACTAGTACAACTCAAAAAGGAAAACGACCTCCAAATTTGCATTTCACTTGGAAAGTCAGTGTTTATCAGTCCACCCTAGGTAATTGAATAGGTTTCTGCCACTGAATTGCCCAATCCCTGCAACCTAATTGGGACTCTGCTCATTTCCCCTTGCGTGTAAATTAATTTGGGTGAGACTAGACAAGACAAAGTGTTACCAGCTATAAGAGTATGCTAGCTAACTATTTCTAGGCCAGAACAGAATAGGAAAGAGTTCACAGGCATTGGGCAATTTGGTCTATTGTAATTGTGATTCTGAATCTCCCCAGTGTGTTGAAATAAGGATGGAGCTGGTTGATACAGACTGTATCAGATGAAAATTTGGAGCCTGAAAAAAAGATGTAATTTGAAAAAAAACAGTGCAGGAAATTTGGGCAGATTAAAGAGGCAGATGAATCAAATGGTTAAATGTCCAAACATCAAAACTGAATTCAATGTGCTTTGCGGCAGCATTGGAGAAGGAAGCTTCATTTCCTCAGCTTGTTACGTTCTCCCCGTTAGGATGAAAAAGAATTTCAGCTGGGGCCAAGGTGAAACTGATGGAAAAATGTTTGTTCCATCATAATTCTTGTTTTTTCCTAAAAAAATTACATTGCACTTCTAATCCAGCTTCTCAGAGACAGTCCCATTTATCCCTGAGTTGTTCCCTCCGCAACTCAAAACTTTGTGCACACATCGCTATTTCTCAATTTATCTTTAGATGTTGTTTTGACAACCCACTCTGTGCAGAGTTTGCATATTTATGTAGCTCCTCACCTCTCTTCACTCCTCTTCTTCCACTTGATACTATCAGGAAATTATCAATTGGCTACCTAAACATTTTTAATGGGGACATATTTATAGATTTACAGGAAGTTGAAAAGACAGTGCAGAGACTTCACCCACTTTCCCTCATCGGTTACATCTTACTGAACCATAGTACAATACCAAACCAAAAAAAAGGGAGAGTGGTACCATATGTGTGTGTACTTCTATTTCATTTTCCCCATGTGTACGGTTGTGGAGACCATCACAACGAGGATTCGGAACTGAATATGCCACAAAGATCCCCCATTACAGCCATTCATCCCTTGTCGGTCATCTTGTCAACCCTGGAGGCCACTAATGCCTTCTCCATCCCCATAACTCTGCTATTTTAAGAATGTTCTATACATGGAACCATATTATAAATAATCTTTGAATTGCTTTTGTACCTTTGCCAGATATCAGTAGAGCATAACTGGGAGATTCTCTTTCTGAGTTGTTCTGTTGCCCTGATCTGCCCTCCAGCAAACCACACGGTCCTGGCTACCTGAAATCAGGTCGCGTGATTCCTCCCACTTTATCCTTCTTTTCTAAATGTTGGTTTAGCTATTCTGGTTCTCTGTCATTCCACGTAAATTTTGGAATACACTTGTCTATACCTACAAACTTCTTGTTGAGAGTGATTGACATTTCTTCTATGCTGAGTCTTCTAATCCATTAACACAGTCTTCTCTCCATTTTTTAGATCCTCTTTGATTTCTTTCATCAGTGTTTTGTACTTTTCGACATACCAATCCTGAACATGTTATGTTAGATTTACCCATAAGCATTTCTCTTTTGAATGCTTGCAAATAGTATTGTATTTTTAATTTTGGTGTCCACAAGTTTGTTGCTAGTATATAGAAATATAATTTATTTTTGCATGGTTATCTTGTACCCTGCAAATTTGCTGAATTCACATATTATTCCTAGGAATTCTTTTGTGGGACTTTAGTAGATAATCATTTCTACTGCAAATAAGGACAGCTTTTTTCTTCTTTTCTGTATGCCATTTTTTTGCCTTATTCCACTGGATAGAACTCCCAGCACTGTGTGTGGTAAGACTAATAAGAGCAGACATCCTTGTCTTGATCCTGAAGAGCATTCAGTCCACTGTTAAGTATAATGTTAGCTGAGGGGTTTTGTAGATGTTTGCTATCAAATTGATGAACTTGTCTCCTATCCTATTTTTTTCTGCAAGTTTTTTTTTAATCATGAATAGATGTTCAATTTTGTCAAAAGTCTTTTCTACATCAATTGATGTATTTATGTGATTTATTTTCTTTGCCCTGTTAATAAGGTGAATTACATTAATTGAACTTCGAACATTGATCTTGCCTGTTTCACTTGAATACATTTCATTGGTCATAGTTTCTATCTATGTATCTATGTATCTATGTATCTATGTATCTATGTATCTATCTATGTATCTATCTATCTATCTATCTATCTATCTATCTATCTATCTATCTATCTATCTATCTATCTGTGGTAGTTAGATTCAGTTGTAGACTTGGCCAGGTGAAGGCACCTAGTTCTGTTGCTGTGGACATGAGCCAATGGTATGTGAACCTCATCTGTTGCTCATTACATCTGCAGTCGGCTAGGAGGCGTGCCTGCTGCAATGAGTGATGTTTGACTTAATTGGCTGGTGCTTAAATGAGAGCACTCAATGTAGCACAGCCCAAGCAGCCCAGTATACCTCATCTCAGCACTCACAGCTCAGCCCAGGCCTTTGGAGATGCAGAAAGGAATCACCCCGGAGTAAGTTGTTGGAACCCAGAGGCCTAGAGAGAAGTCCAGCAGAGACCACCCTGTGCCTTCCCACATAAGAAAGAACCTCAGTGGAAAGTTAGCTGCCTTTTCTCTGAAGAACTAATGAAATAAATCCCCTTTTATTAAAAGCCAATCCATCTCTGGTGTGTTTCATTTCAGCAGCTGGCGAACTAGAACACTATCTATCTTTCTATCTATCTGAGTTCTGTTTGATGTTTTACTAATGGTTTCTACATGTATAATCCTGAGGATTATTGATATGTAGGTTTTTTTTTCTTGTAGATACTGTCTTTCTTTGGGCATCAGGTAGTACTAATACTGTAAAATGAAATGGAATTGTCCCTACCTCTTCTCTTCTTGGAAGAAGTTACGTAGAATTTATATTAAAATTGCCTATGAAACCATCTGGGCCTGGAAATTTCTCTTTGGGTAGTTTTAAAATTAGAATTAATTTTCCTTCAGAGTAACAGGGCTTTCAAATTATCTATTTCATTTTAGTTGAGTTGTAGCAGTTTGTGCTTTTGGAGGAATTGGTCATTACATCTAAGTTGTTAAATTTATGTGTGTAGAATTCTTAGCATTCATTCGTCGTCTTTTTTTGTCTGCATGATTTGTAGTGATATTTCTTGTTGTATTCTTGATGTTGGCAATCGTGCCTTCTCTTTTTTCTTTGTCAGTGTTGACTAGAAGTTTGTCAATTCTATTGACCTTTTTAAAGAACCTGTTCTTTTTTCATTGATTGTTTCTATTGTTTTTCTGTTTTCAATTTCACTGATTTCTGCTGTTTTATTATTTCCTTCCTTCTGACTGTTATGGGTTTATTTTGCACTTTTTTCCTAAGTTCTTGATGTGGGAGGAAATAACTCATTTGAGACCTTTTCTCTTTTTTTAAGGTAAGTGTACAGTCCTATGAATTTCCTTCTGAGCAGTACTTTAGGTGTGCCCCACAAATTTTGCTATCTTGCATTTATTTTCATTTGGTCCAATTAGCATATTTTTTTTTATCTCTATTGAAACTTACTCTTTGACCCACAGGTTATTTAGAATTGTGTTTAGTTTCCAAGTGTTTGGAGATTTAACTTTTATCTTTCTGATATTGTTTTGCAGTTTGATTTCATTGCAGTCAAGGAACACAGTCTTTATGATTTCCATTCTTATATGTGTTGGGATTTGTTTTATGGGCCAGGATATATTCTGTCTTGTTATATGTTCTGTGGGTACTTGAAATGAATTTGTATTCTGCTGTTGTTTGGGTGAATGTTCTAAAATGTTGCGCAGATCCTGTTGGTTGACTTTTTCTATATCCTTGATGATTTTTGTCCAGTTGTTCTATCGATTACTGATAGAGGGGTGTTGAACTATCCAACTATAATTGCAGATCTGTCATTTTTTGCTTCACATATCTTGCAGTTCTGTTGTTTGGTGCATACACATTTAAAATCGCTATGTCTTCTTTGTAGAGTGACCCTTTATCATTATTTAATGACCCTCTGTATCTTTTAATTTAAGTCACAAAGAAAGCCCAGAAGACTTAATGATGAACACACAATAGAAGGTACATGTTATTATCTTTGATAGTGTAAAAGCACATAGACATGTAGCAGACTGTGAAGAGGATGGGTGCAGGGCTCCGATGGCAGGGGAAGGACGCTAATGGGCTTCTCTTTGCTGTCACTATGTCCCTGGGGAGTCGTGTGGCAATCAGTTAAAAATGTTTATGGTTAAATAATGATTTTACTCTTATGCATGCCAATTCCAACCTGTATAAATTCCATCCCAGCTTTCCTAGGTAAACCTCTATTTAACAGTGTGTTCAGTCTCATATATACCCGAACCATAGTTACCCAGGTAAGTGCTGTTGAAACAGCTCCATTCTAAAGAACTTTGCAAGTTTGAAAAGACTCCCAGCTGCTTTCCTAAAACTTTGGCAATGTCAGGAATTTACTGCATGTAATCCTCTCCTGCACCCATTTCCAAATTAAAGCTCCTTAGGAAGCCAGGTTGCTTATTTTGTTCTGCTCTGTGGGTTTTGGAGTGCTGCAGACATTCTCCCTCTTATGTGTTCCCAGGCTATTGGAGGCTTGGTTTGGAATTGGACTCTGTTGGTCTTGCCCCTGCTAAGAGACGTTCATCACACATCACCTTGTTTGTCTCTCCTTGGTCTCTTATAGCTTTACCTCCTCTCCTCATGTCTTTGGCCGTCTGCACTCCCAGCATGCCATGCTCCTACCTTCTGCTGAGAGTGCTGCTAATTACCCAGGTGGCTTCCAGTAAAGGAACTCTGGTGGAAATTTCTACTCTATCAAGTGAAGCGAAGCTTTTTACAACTTTGCAAGTCGTTCCCAATTAAATTCACTCTGCAAGTGTACATAACATGGTTGGAATTCATAAAATGTGCATAGATGATATTTTGGTTAAAAGTCAAAGAGGAGGGGTTGAGGAGTTAAGAGAGGAAAGAGCCTTCCAGGAGCTTTGGGCATCTTCCTAGTCCATGGTTCTCATCTCAAGTCGCATATCAGAATCATCTCAGAGGCTTTTCAAGAATTGCCAGTGAGTGAACCCTCCTCCAGAAAAATTAAATTAGATTCCTCACAAGTGGCAACTGGTCATAGGACAACACCCTTTCATCAGCTCGGAAACACAAGGCTACTTTTTTACTGTGCTAATAAAGTAGTATGATTTGACACACTCCTGGACTTTGGATAGGATTTGATTTGACATTTCTAAATGAGACAGATAGAAAAATATCTTGACTAGATGTGTTTCAAAAAGGTCATTATTAAGAAATATTTGCTCTTATAATTTAGACTTCACGAACAAATTTATGAAAAAACAATAATGTTTTTCTTCCTCATGGGAAGGTCAGCTAATTTCACTTTTTGGTTGAGTCTGGGATCGTTTGTACTCAAGGAGATTTTGCAGCAATCAGAAATTTCAAATCAGAAGGAATGGCCCATCCTGGAGTCATGCCTGCCTATCCCAGACTTTGCTTGTGAAAGAGCCAGGTGGTGGGCAGGTTGCCGTAAGGGCACTCGATCACCCCTGGGAGGGCCTGGCCTGAGCAGAGCCAGCATGACTTGATTTCCACCATGTGAGCACCCACTGCTTCCATCTGGAACTCCTCCAGAAGTTTCCCAGGGGAGTAGTGTCATTCGCCGAGAATCCTGCCTTCAGTACACGCAGCCACCCAGGCTCTGGGAACCACAGGCTTGCAGGGGGTTGAGCTCTGGGCGGCTGAGCTCTGGCTGGGTCTCATTGTCTCTGGCTTCTCCTCTGTGGAGTGGGGGCTCAGAATCAAGTGTGTTTTCATTCATACAACAACAGCACTTCTTATGTGCACCCCCCCATTCCCCACGAAGTCAGCAGAGCGTGGTCTCAAACTCCCCAACACAGAAGCCGGAGGCGGCAACGTGAGGCCCCGTGGGTGCAGCCGCCCAGCGTCTGGCCCGGGCACCCACCTCTTCCCACGGCTGTGGCCGTCCTCGCGCCCAGCCTGCGTGCTGCTGCCCCCTGATCGCCCACGTGCCTTCTGCGTCAGGTGTCCCTGGGCGGGACCTACTTCCCAGGTGCCACTGCTGAGACACCCCCGGCCCTGCCCCTCGTTTCTGGGGAGCGGGGAGACTCCTGAAAGGATTTGTTCTGGAAGGGAAATCGGTGTGGTCGGGGTACAGGGAAGCGACGAAACTGCCCCTGGCACGCGTACACCTGGTCTCCATTCCCGTCGCACTAACACCGAGCCGCGTCAGTCCTATCTCTGAAGTTCAGGAGTGCACCTGGAGGTTAGAAAAACCGAGTCTGCAGGCGGAACTGCATTTGTTCTAATTCAGGCTGACCTACTAGCATCTTACATATGATGCGTAAGGAAATTGGTGAATCCATCTTCAGATAAATAACCAGCTCCCCCTAGGTATCATGTTTTGGTGTTTATATTTTCATTAAGACATTTACATTTTTAAAGTGATAAATCCAGCCTAAACATCCTTTCCAAGCTGCTGGAGGGCCCTGATTGTTTTTCCCACCAAGATCTAGACCCTGAGGAGGCAGGGGGCTTCCAAGCTGCCATGCAGAACAGAGAGGGGGCTCATTTCCTCCTATTGTGGGCGGCAGGGAAGGGGTGCTGGAAGGTGGCAGGAACGTGCAAATGTCATCCAGGAGGAAGTTTATTGTTTTTGCACCACTTCCTGTGGATTTAATTAAAACCCAAAACCTTTTGTCGTCTATTTAAACAAAAATACAAATAAAATGAAAGGAAATTTGGGCTCCTAGTTTTCACATGGTTGTACCTTTGCCCGAGCTGTCCATCATCTACTCTCCCTTTGGTGTTGGTTGAAATCAATTAAATACACACATGCACATGTGCCCGTGCACACACACACACACACACACACTCAGAAGGGGGAAAAGACCCTAAGTGCATAATGACTGAGCCCTTATTTTGAGTCCCTGTTTCTGTCAGTGACAACACATAGCAGCCAAGCATGACAGCCAGCGCGTGGATTTGACACCCGCTGTAAACTCTTCTCTTCCTGTACAGCTGCTTCTGTAAACACATATGAATAATAGTTCTCTTGTGCCTTAAGCCGAGCAAGAGTTGCTTTTCTTGGAGACTGGCCAGCCGCTAATGGAAATCCACTTCCGTGCAGAGATGTGCTTTTCTTGCCCTCAGCAGGCCATAGCCCGTCCACTGTACCCCCTCCCCCCTTGGGCACTCATAGGGGTTAATGATTTTCCCTCATGAGAGACTGGAAGATTTTCACTGGCAAAGTGGAAAGAATAGAAAATATTGCAACAATTCCAGGCTTCTTTGTTCATTCATTTATTTGTTCAATAATTATGGAGTATCGACCACATGCAAGACAATTGCAGAGTCTCAGGGTGCTTTGGAAGGTAAATCACACCTGCCAGAGAGGCCCACCTGCCATGGCTTCCATTTGAGAGGCTGGAGACAGACAATAATCAATAAACTGAATAGATAGGCTACATGCCATGTCCGAAGGTGAGATGAGCAAATATAGAGCAAGATGAGAGATGGAGTGAGGGGCGGGAAGAATTTGCTGTTATTTTTATTTTCATAGTGTTGAGGTTGTAGCCCTAATTCTCCACTACATCCAAGACCTGGGGGATTTTCACTTTTTCTGCTTTCCTCCCCAATCCTGGGGCGGGGGTGAGGGAGGGATGGGAGGGCACCACCCTCCATCTAGTTAATGCCGTTGCTGCTGGACTTTCCTCCTTTACAGCAACTTTACATGGTTGAGTGCGGCCAAAGGCGAACTCAGAGAGAACACCCGCCTTAAAAATGAAAACTCAATTCCCTTCCACACAGGTAACCCATGGGAAATGAGACTTATGGTTCTGGGACAGCCATGTCAATCATGTTCCAGAGGGGGAAAGGTCAGCTGTCTTCTCCCAGGAATGGGGTTGGAGTGGTTGTCCATCTCTTGGAAATCAGTGCGGAGCCTTCCGGGAGAGCTGCTTGCCCAACGTGAAGCGTGGATGGAGCCCAGCGGCCATTCTGAAGCTGTGTTGCCTTTTTCCCCAGCAGACACTGAAAAGGACGGGACAAGCAGCATTCAGGGACACCTTCCTACTGGCATGGGCTGGTTCAGAGAATTTTGGCTATAAACCCTGGGAATTAGGGAACAAAGATTTCACACAGTATTGAAAATTACCACGGAGAAGAGCCTGAGAAGTTCATATTTTTCTTATCCTACCTGTATATTTGTCCATCATGTTTCTCTACTATTTGATTATTTCCTTACAAGCAACAATGAAGTTTGAACTTTTCCTTATGGCACTTTATATACTGTTCCCTTTTTTTTTTCTATCTAACCCAGGACTTCACCATTGAACCCTGGAATTTAAGAAAGCTTCCTTGGAGACTTGGTCAACTTTACTTGCCATGTCATTTTGCATAACATTGCCAGATAATCCACTTGTTTAAAAACTTCAATACTTTCATCCTATTGTTTTCTGCCTTAAATGGGGTTCTCTGTGGGCTCTTCCATTAGTCCTTCTTTCTGGCTCCTGAAATCTTTCTCACTTTTCTGTTACTGACCTGATATTTTTTATCAGGCATTTTTTATATGTCTGCTTGGTCCACCCTTGATACATCATGTTCTCCCCTCAATACTTTTAACTATGTTCCTTTATCGAGAATATCCTTCCTTCTCTCCTCTACAGGTGTACCCATCCCAAATAAGCCTGACATCTTCCATAAATTTTCTCTGACAATCACAGGGCACACTGATTTGTTTATTACACCAATACTCATTTAATATCCACTGAATTCCAAACCTTAAGTATTCAGTTTCTTACAATGAGGAAACAAAACGAAAATACTTTCTCTCATGGGTAATTTTTAACTAAGTAGGAAATATAATTGTTTACAAATTACAGAACATTGCCTTTTAAATATATATATTATGGTCTTGCCTCAATAACATACAAGATTTCCAACTAGAGTCATATTTCATCCCACTGCTACAACCTCCTTACCCTCTACAAAAAGCCAATAAATCAGTGCTTTATTAATTAAAAATTATTCGTTTAAAAATTTTCTGTTTAAAATTGGCTACAGAAGGCCTTTCGATTCTTCATTAAAGTTGTTAGATATATAGAAAGCAGTTTTCAATCCCTTCGTTTTACAAGTAAGGAAAATAAAATCTGGTAACTGGCTTACGATATGTTAGTCAATTGGCAGTGGATACAAAGCTAAAAGGGAAAATTAGGTCACGAAAGCAGGATTCTCCTAAATTGAAGATAAGGTTATCTGAAAAACATAATGAAATAAATATTTAGATAAGCCTTATATAGAAATTGTTCATCCTAAGCTGTCAGCTATAAATGAGTGACAGCAGACTTTACAGTACCCAAATTCCAATTAAATGTGACTAGGTATATTCCTGGCGGAGTGTAACTACAGTACTGAGGGTTTTTCTGTTCTGTGTGTGTGCACATATTTCTGTACAATCTGAATAGATTTCTGGAAAGGAGATCATTGAACAATTATTTCCGATTGTGTTTCTTATAGTGTTGAGTGGTGAGAGGACCCTGAGCGTGGAATTTTTAGAGTTTGGTGTCCTTGCCAACTGCATTCCCATAGTCAACATGGAAACATGTGTCACTTTTCTCTCTATTTCTCTGTTTATTATAACTCAGTTGTAATAGAGGTGTATTTCAATTGTCAGTTTCAGGTAATTTAAATACTAAACTTTAACTGCATTTTCTATAAGGAATATTTATTAGTTTATAATTATTGGAACATATTAGTTTTAAAAAACATTTATTTAACCAATATTTTTTAAAATTTGTTTCAAACATTGTATTAGCTACTAATTATACAAAGATTATGTGACTTTGTATCTGTTTCACCAAGTTCATTATCTAGTAAGGAAAATACAAATGGACTTCTATGAGTCTGCCCTGGACACACAGATCAGCCTATGGTAAACTGCTTTATTTCGATGACCACTGACCCTGCAATAATTTGATCCTACATGCATTAAGTGAATGCACGGATTGACTGATCAATGATGAGCGACATTACATAAAGCTATGTGACTTCGGCAAATACAGTATACATTTAAAAAATGTGGATGGAGGGATACTTTCCTAGAACAAATTCTACTTCTTACAATTTATTTTAGGGATAAAATAAGAGACATTTTAAATATATATATGTGTAGGGAGTCAATGCATTATTTCAGGAAAAAGAAAATATCAGACATCTAAATATCTCATTAAATGGGAATTTTTACCACAATTTTGATGAATTTTATGTAGCCATTAAAATATTCTATAAAGAAATATTGATTGATGTTGAAATGTTTCCAGTATATTGCAACTTTTGAAAAGTTGTAAATAATATTTACAATGTTTTTAAAAGAAAAATTACATCTTGGACTTTTCTGTTTTCTAAACATGCATTCTTTTTAAATTGACAAGTGAGAAGAGTAGATGCCATTTTTCATAAAAATATGCATTAGAACCTCTTCTAATAAGTCATCCCTTATGCGACCGTCTTTGGCATAGTTCATTTCTCAGTGAGCACACATTTTTAGCTGTCTTCAGCCCTGGGCTCATCCTCCGTTTTTCAAAAGCATCAGTATTTACGCTGCTGGTTCCTGTGACCCCATCTCAAGATGAACCCCCCTGCATGGGGTCATACAGGGACCTCTTCTGCCTCCCTGATGGCAACGCCAAGATGCTGCCTCTGCCACGGTGCTGAGCGCCTCGTCTTCTCCACGTCCTGCTGGCCCGCACTTGCCAAACCCTGCTCTGCTCATTCTCCCTTTCCCTTTCCCACAGACCAACTTCTGGTTCCATTGGTTGCTCTTCACAGCATGTCAAGGACTTAACCAGAGGTCCCCGTGCCTTCATGAACCCACGCGGTGGTCTGTGCATTCCAGTGGGAAGACGCCTTCCTTTACGGAACACCTTTAATGGAAGCACAGCATCGCCTCCAGTTATTACTTACAGGTAAGCAGCAGACTCGAGTTTTAGTCCAACTAGGGCTTTCTTAATAGAAATCACAGATACTTTTATATCATCTCACTGATGTTGGAAATGCCTCAAAACATCTACTGCTGTCATCTCTTACCTTGAAATTGCGGTGCTGCTTAGACACATATATCACTATATCAATGATGTATGTCTATACCACAGAGTCTGGACTCACTTAGACTTCAGCCCTTCTCTCAACTCAGAGTTATGTACGCAGGGTTGCATAAACACAAGCACACACATTCTCACAAGCATACACAGACACAGCAGACGTAAATGCAACATTTCTCTGAGAGGTAAGATTATGGATGTTCAGAATTAAATCTTAATGCTTCCATGTATTGTACACAATTTAATAGTAATTTCATTTTCCTTTATTAATATTAAGTATTATAATACGTGGATATATATTGGAGATATATATATATAATCAAATTCACTGATATTGATCCAATTTTCCATTGTCAGCTTTATCCCTGATACTGACTCTTAAACGTTTAATAGCGAAATTCAACAATGACCTACTATTTTCCAGGTAAAATGAAAAAAGGAAAAAATCCTCTTAAAAGATAATGTTGTCTCTCACTGAGCTGAATTACCAATTTTGCCATCTATTAAATCCTCACATATGTATTTGTGGAGTCCTTGTCAAATCCTATCTCAGTTTGTCTATTGATCTGCTGTTTATCTCTACTATATTGATTTAACTAGAGAGGCTAGGCTTTTAGATTTCTTCATATAGATTCCATACAATTATTATTTAATTTAGTCCCAATATTTCACATTTTGTCCAGTTTTATGACTTTAACCTTTTTATTTCCCATTGTATTAAATTGCCTAGCAGAGATGTGCCTATTTATCTTGAATTTAGACATATTACTAATTCTCTGATTGACTGTAGAAAATTTATAATGACAGACTTTTGAGTTGTATGAGCGTGCAATCATATTTTCTATCAAAAAAAAAGGGAGGCATATTTCACTGTGGATACTTACCAGTTATTTTTTCATAATGTAATGCATTTGCTGGTACATACATTAGCATATTAAAATCAATGGTGATGGCTGGCATCCCTAAAGACTCCCAATTTCAATTCAAATTATTTGTACTTCACCATGGGATACAACTTTTGTTAACAATTGGAAATAATGTGCATAATCTTAATACATTTTTTTTCTATTTCTACTTAATATAGAATTTTTATTAAGGAAAGAAATCCCTTTTCAGCATTTATTGATGTGGTCACATGTTCTTTATCCTTTAATTTGTTGAAGTATTAAATGATATTGACTGATTTCTTGTTTATATTCATGGAGAAAGACCGATCCTTACTTCAGCAGAGTATATTAGTCTTTTGTCACATTGCAGATTTCGTTAGCTAAAATATCATTTAGAGTTTTGCATCTATATTCTTCCATTTGTTTTACTTTAGTTCTATTGTGATTTGGATATAAAGGTAATGTGGATAAACAAAATGAATAATTTTTATTTCTTTATTGTATTTTATATATATTTATATTTTCTGTGCCAGCCATAAAATAAATAATAATAATAATATTAATTTTAAATATTTAATAATAAAACATTAGTTTTAATTAATAATAATAATAATAAATAAACTGAAAAAATTATTTATTATTTGATTTTCCTTTCTATAGATGTCAGGTAAAGACCTTAGTATGGACCCATCTATACCTGGTGTTCATTAAAGGAGAGTAACTTAGACAATTTTATGTTTTTTAACAAGATAATTGATTAATTAGATTAAAAAATTTTTCTAATGTATAAATTTAGTTAAGATGATTTCTTACTAAAATATGTCACCATATATTTTGAAAATTTTTGTAACCACAGAGTTGTGTGTAATGTTGCCTATACTCTCACTTTTATATCAATACATGACTTTTCTCATCACATTTCAATTTATTTTTGCCCTTTCTATTTTTAAATAAAACTAATGAAAGGTTTGCATATACTTTTTGTTTGTTTGTTTTGCATGGGCAGGCACTGGGAATCAAACCCGGGTCTCCAGCATGGCAAGCAAGAACTCTGCCACTGAGCCACAGTCACACCGCCCTGCATGTACTGATTTTTTAGCAAAGAAAAGTCTTGAGGGAAAAAAAGTAGAAGACATGATGATACTTTGGGAATTGGTATCTTTTAAGCACAGATATTTATGTCTTTTTTTTAGTATTCAATATTGTCATAATTATAGATTTATATATGTCATATATATGTCATAAAAATAGATTTATAAAGAAATACTGACAATGCCTATATTGGAAAATGTAAATATCCATAGTATAAAAAATCTATAAAATGTTATAATGAATAAAGACTATGAACAGACAATTCATGGAGAAGCAAATCCAAATGACCAATAGCAACAAAATTATGCTGAAATGTACTATTAATCAGGGAATTTCAAAATAAGTAATAAATTGCACATCCTTTTACTCTCATCAGACTGGCCAAATGCAAAGGACAGCTAAGCCACTGTTGTGGGCAGGGCATGGGGTGCCTGCCACGCAGGCGTCGTGGAGAAACGCTGGCACATCTCGGCACCTCCACAGCTCACCTTTAAAAGATGCTGAGAGCGACATCGCTGCTTGGACAGCGTGCTGTGAAGAATCGCTTTCTGAGAAAACAAAAATCCATACATGTGCACATAATATGACATCTACTTTGTAAAACAAAAAAATGAGCACGTTTATCACCAGATGAGTCTTTGTGTATACACTGATGCGTATTTGATTTTCCAGCTGGCATGATATAAACGATTAGGGATGGAAGGGCATGGGGGTCAGCTGTGCATCGTATGACCATATTCACTTTTATAAAGCATATGTGTTAATTGCATCTGCCTTGAAAACGCATAATTGTAGAATTAAATAAGGAGAAATGGGGCTAGGTGAGCCTGCATATGGCTTACAGTTTGGATGGCATGTCTGTGGTGTTAGAGGACTAAAGCCAGATTGTAAAAGTTATTTACAACAAAACACATTTTATAAGAGGTTTTAAAAACAAACTTTTTTATTTTTTGAGATACTTTTAGATCCAGAGGCACTTGTGAGCAACGCTAGAGAACCCAGGTGTCTTGCCTCTGTTTCCCCGTGGTGGCACTGTGTGGGATCACAGCCAGGAGCCCAGCCTCGGACCAGTGAGGACAGCGTTCCACCTGCGGGCGAACCCCCGGGCGGCCCTTTCACAGCCATAGCCACTCCTTCCTACCCTCCCCCAATTCCAACAGGCGCTACTCAACACGCATAATTTTGTCCCTTCCAGAATGTCATATTAATAGAAATGCTTTGGGATGTGTAACTTTTGGGGATCGTTTTTTCCCACTCAGCGTAATTCTCTGAAGAGTCATTCATGTGTTGCATGATTAGTAGTTACCATCATTCAAAATTTGAAATAGGTGTGAATCTAATAAAGCATGTACAAGGCTTGTATGCTGAAAATTACTATTAGATGCTTATAAATAAATGGATTGGAAAACTCAGCATAAAAAAAAGTCAGTCTCCCCAACTTGATTTACAGGTTTGACACAATTACTATAAAAATCCCAGTAAGATTTTTTGTAGAAATAAATAAGATTATTCCAAATTTTACATAGAAAGGCAGAGTAACTAGAGCAGCTAAAACAATTTTAGAAAAAGGAGCAAAGTGAGAGGAATCAATACACATAATTTCAAGACTTTTTATTTAGCTACATCATCAAAACTGGCATCTAAGCAGGACAGACACATAGACCAGTGGGACAGAACAGAGAACCCAGAGATATAACCTCACAAATACACCCAACTGCCTTGACAAAGGTCCAAAGCTGTTCAATTGAGGAAGAACAGGCCGTTCATCAAAGAAAACTGGAGCAACCGGGCATTGCTGGCAAAAAAGTACAATATAAAACTTTTAGAAAGAAACCTAGAAAAGCCTCAGCATCTAAGATCAAGCAGACTTTTTAGATCTGACACCAAAAGCACAAACCATAAAAGGACACATTGATAGTTGGATTTGATAAAAAGAAAACTCTACAAAAGGCACAGCTAAAATTTTGTATTCAAAACTTTAAAAAAGATAATACTCAGCAAAGCATGCAGCTAACATGGTACCAAGGAATGAGCAGCTTCATTTGCAACAGTTGGGAATTTTTAATTGGTGTCGTGCAGCTTAACCTGACAGGAATTTAGTAATATTTACATCAAGAGCCCTAAACCTATTTATTATCTAGAGAGACCTACTCAGATTGGCTGAAGTAAAAGGCATTTATTGTAAATGGGGTTAATATGCTTGGAGTGGTGGGTCTGCTGGTAACAGCTCATCTTTATTGAGTCCTATTAGCTTCTGAGCCCTCTTTTGCTATCTTTACATACATTAACTGACTCCTAGAAAATACCATACAGCATAGGAAAAATATCAGAAAAATATATAAAATACTATATTCACATTTTCTCAACTAGCATACAGCTTTTAAAAGTAACACTGACATACACAATTGCTGTCAGCAGGCATGCAGGCATAGTGTTGAAATACATGTGGCCGTGCCAGGGCAGGCTGCAGAAAAGGCTTCCCAGAGAGGGACTGGCATGTGCAAAGGTCATGAGATATGTTTGGAGAGAACGAAGAAGGGCCAGTCTGCCTGGAATTTAGGGCATAAGGGTGGGTCTGGGGAGGTGCAGCAGGGTGAACCTGGAAAGTAGGGCTCTGTAGGCAGCATTCGGATTTGGGATTTTATCTTCAGCGCAAGGTAAAGACTCTGCAGTACTGAGTTTTGCTTTGCCACCTGTATGGCAGACAGCCTGGATGCTGCAGTAGAATGGAGAGTTGTTGGCAGACAATCAGAGAAGGAGGGATTATACCGGGAAGATTGTTGTGCTAGTCCAGGTGAGCTATGGGGTTTATAATCTAATGGGAAACACGATCTAATGAGTAATTACTGTTGTCACAAGGGTTCCTAGGAGAAGTATAGGATGCCATAAGACCTTATATCAGGCTGATCTAAATTACACTGCAGATTAAGAAAAGGCTTTCCTGCAGAAGTAATGTTTAATCTGAGACCTGAATAACGAGCAGAAATTAGCTAGGCAAAAAGATAGAACCAGGCGTTGTAAAGGATAGAAGACAGGAAAAGCAAGTAGCTCTTTAAAAGAACTGAAAAAGACTTGTGTTATTGAGATGGTTTAAAAAAAAGGTGAAGAAGCTGTAAAGGTCTGTAAGAGTCAGGTCAAATAGAGTCTTCTGGCCATGATCCTAGGGGTCAAGGGAAGCCCCTGATGGCTCGGGCAGTGTTGAAATATCTGATGTTAGAAGGTCACTCCAGATGCTGCTCGCGGGATCTATTGGAGAGAAGCAGAAGGAGGATGGAGCCTGGACTAGGCCTGTGGGAGCTAAAGTGAAGAGAAGTGGTTGGAACCCAGGGATGTTTAGGAGAATTCAAAGTGGGTTGTGAAAAGTAGGGTGGCAAGTGATGCTTCAAAAATAATTTTCAAGTTGCTGACTATGTGATAGTGCCATTTATTATTAAGAAAGGGAAGGCTCAGATAAGATGAGGTTTTTAGCAAAGGAGGACAAAATTTTCATTTGCATTAATTTTTAAAAATTGCATGTAAACTGTTTAATGGACAAACACCTAGCCCAGAAAGTGGGCGGCACTGTCGTGTCTGAAGATCTGCTCAAATTGGGTGTGCCTTTCCTCCCTCCTTCCTTCCTTCCTTCCTTCCTTCCTTCCTCCCTCCTTCCCTCCCTCCCTCCCTCCCTCCATTCCTTCCTTCCTTCCTTCCTTCCTTCCTTCCTTCCTTCCTTCCTTCCTTCCTTCCTTCCTTCCTTCCCTTCTTCTTTCCTTCCTTGCTTCTCGAACACCTAAGGAAGCCATTATCAAGAATTTCTTGTCATAATATTTAATAATATCTTTGTGGTTTTGCCACAAATGTGCACAATCCTCAATGATATAGCTTTATTTTTTAACCTTTATTTAAATAGAATCTCCCCATAGCCTTCTTTTTTTGGCTCAGAATTATACTTTGGCAATTCATCTGCATTGACATGGGTAAGCATTCCATCATTTTCACTGTGGACGGTGTTGCCCTCTAGGAATCTGCACCACGTGTCCATTGCATGGTTGGACATTGGGGGGGTTACCATATTTGCTATCAGAGTGTTGCTTCAAGAAGTGCCCTGGGGCCACGAACCCGAGTGTCTCTACGGGCTTTGCCTAGAGGAGAAATTTCTGGATCTCAGAGCATGCCCAACATTAGACTCGGTGGAAAATGGGAAATATATTTCTGAATGTCTGGTTCAGTTTATACTCCAATCAGCAGTGTATGATTTCCACAGACTTGCATGGATGATTGATATTTTCAGACATGCAATTTGGGGAGTGCGAAATACACTCTCATATTGTTTGCATTTCTCTACTTATGGATAATAGTAATTACCCATTAGATCGTGTTTCCCATTAGACTGAGTCTTTTATTACGTATATTGGCCATTTCTGTTTACTTTTCTCTATGCAGGCTATTCTTACTTTTGCCCCTTAGTTAACTAGGTTTTAAAATAATTCGTATTGTTATGAGTATTTTATAAATCCTGGAATCAAATCCTTTTTGACTATTCTATGGATATCTTCTCACAATTTGCAGCTTGACATTTCTCCTTCTCTTCATGGTATCTTTTGCTCTAGAGAGAATCTTCATTTTAATGTAGGTAAATTTATCGTTCTTTTACTTCATGGTTTGCATTTTGCTTGTCTTGTTTAGGAACTTCTCCATTACCGCTGGTGTGCAAGGTTTTATCTGAAAGCTTTAGTGGTGCGCTAAATAAGTATTCAAAAGGATATTTATTCCATTTGGAATTGATGTTTTCTTCAGATTTGAGGTAGGAATCCAGTTTTATTTTTTTCTATATTATTAACAAATTGTCTCAGCACATGCTTTTCCTGATGATATGGGATACCATTCCTTTTATAATATGAATACTTGGATATTTTTGGCCCTTTGTTAGTTTCTGTACTGGCTTGAAACTGTTGTGTACCCCAGAAAAACCATGCCCTTTAATCCTCATTCAGTATTGCTGGGTGAGATCTTTTTGATTGCTTCCATGTAGATGTGACCCACCCAATTGTGGCTGGTAATTTTTGATTAGATGGTTTCCATGGAGGTGGAAACCCCATTCAAGGTGGGATTACTTACAGGAGCCCTTTAAGAGAAAGCCATTTTGAACAAAGTTTCATTGCAGACAGCTCACACAGCCACAGACCTTTGGAGATTCAGGAGGAAAACACTGGGGAAGTCCTTTGAAATGAGAAGCCTGGAGAGAAAGCTAGCAGATGTCGCCATGTGTCTTCCCAGATGACAGAGGCATTCTGGATGGTATCAGCCTTTCTTGAGTGAAGGTGACCTCTTCTTAGTGCCTTAATTTGGACATTTTAATGGCCTTAGAACTGTAAATTTGCAACTTAATAAATTCCCTCTTAAAAGCTATTCCATTTCTGGTATATTCCATTCCAGCAGCTTTAGCAAACTAGAACAGTTTCATATAAATTTTAGAATTGACTTGTCAAGTTTCAACCCTCAAATGCTAGTATTTTGATGTGAATTACTTTGAATCAGCAAAACTGACTCATGTTGATAAATTATCTAAGGTAAGGAGTCTTCATTTAGTTTTCTTTTTAAGTGTTTCTCAATTCAATTCCATAAGTTTCAATATAAACACATTATAGATATTCTATTATATTTATCCTTAGATACCTTATTTTATAGCTATTAGAAATGGTATTGTGTTTTTGGATAATTTCTGCAATATGGCAATACAACTGACAATTGGATGTTAATGTATTCTGGCATTTTTGTTAAGATATTTTATTAATTTATCCACAGAACATTTTGGTTTTATTATGTAGGTAAGCATAAGCATAAACATAAACATTTCTTCCTTTTCAATAAATGATAATTTCATTTATTTTCCCATCTTACTAATTTGGAAAAGTGTTCCAGCATGGTTTTGAATAAAAGTCCTGAGAGCGGGTATCATTTTCTTATCTCTGATATGATTTCTATAGAGCTTATCCTATTCTTTTTACTGTAAGTCACTGATTTAATAAATGATGTTAATTTATTTTCTCTTATTGAATCAACCTGACATTCACAGAATAATGTCAATTTTGTCATTATGTTCTTTCCAATATATATTCTCCTAGATTGTCTCATAGATTTCTTAGAATTTTTGTCTCTTTGAGAATGTTTTGACCGTTTGTGTCATGGATTACTTAGCTTTTAATGCTTGTTCTTGATTAGTCTCTATTGAATTTTGATTGCAAGGGCAGTTTTCGCTTCATAAAATGAATTTTGAAATGATCCCTTATTTTTTATTCCCTGAAAGGCTTTGTGTATGATTTGACTTATCTGTTCGATGGAATTAACTTGTAAAAGTGCCACAACTTGGAGTCTTCCTGGTGGAAAGGTTTTAAACTACTGATTCAATTTCTTTAATAACTACAGGACTACTCATTGTTTTATTTTCTCTTGAGCCAAAATATTCCTTTTGGAGAAAATTTTCTATTTCACATTATTGGCATAAATTCTTTGTATCATTAAATTCTACACTTTTTACTCTAATTTCTGTTTCCTTTGCATTTTCAGAAATTGTTAATATTTTATGTCAAATGCACAGTTTGTCATGAGGTAATTTAACCTTTAGTTCAAATAAGTTTTTTCATAATATTGCACACTTTATTTTTAGGCACTTTAAATAAAATATAATCATTGGAAAGCCTGTGTTTGTATAGTAAGCTACCATAAACCAATTGAAAATTAAGTTGAATAAGGGAAAAACCTACAAAAACAGATATTAGTGTTTCTTAAATTCTAGATATTAAACACTAACTTAAATACCATTTGATTAGCTTTCAAAACTATACACATTCTCAAAACATCAAGTAGAAAGTTATTAGAAATATCAACTTTGTTATTTAATGACCTATGTTACTGAACGTTTTCCAGTTTTTGATTTCAGGAAAATATAAAGATACACATATTTTTACAATTAACTTATGATAATCTTATCTCTTATGATATAACATTTAAAATCTATTTTATCTGATATTACTATAGCTACTTATGCTTTCTTTTGGCTACAGCTTGCATAAAACACCTATTTCCATCTTTTTTCAGTCTATTTGTATCCTTGGGTCTAAGCTAAGTCTTTTATGAGCAGCATACAGAGACCATATTATTTAATCCAGTCTGTCAATTTGTGACTTTCAATTAGTGAAGTGAGTTCATTAACATTCAAATTTACTACTGCAAAAGCAGTTCTTGGGTGTAGCGTCTTATCCTATAGTTTTATCAGATCTATATGTTCTTTTCCCTCCTTCACTTTTTATCCTTCACATTACCCTTCAATTCTGTACCCTACTCCAGACCTCCCTTTCTAGTCTTTTTTCAGTTGGCTGGGGTCCCTTTAATATTTCTTGTAGGGCTGCAGGGCAGCTCTCTTGTTGGCAAATTCTTGCAGACATTGTTTATCTGTGAAGATTTTAATCTCTACCTCAATTTTTCAGGATAACTTGGAGGGAAAAAGAATTCTTGGCTGGAAAAGTCTCCCTCATTCAGAATCTTAAATATATCATACCATACCTTCTTGCCTCTATGGTGCCTGTTGAATAGTCTTATATAATTTCCTCTGTATGTAATAAATCTCTTTTCACTTGCTGTTTTCATAACTTTTTGTTTCTTTTCAAGATTTGACATTCTGATAGGCATATGTCTTGGAGTAGGCCTATTTGGATTTATTCTATTTGGGATTTGTTGGTCTTCTTTGGTTTGGGTTTTTATGTCTTTTCTAAGGATTGGGAACCTATAATACCCTCAACTAGCCTTCCTATCCCTTTACTTTTCCTTCTCCCTCTTGGACACCAATAATTCTTATATTTGTATGCTCCATGTTATCTATCATTTTACAGAAATCAATTTGCATTTTTCCATCTTTCTTGCCATTTGTACTTTTGAACATTAAAGTTCATTCGTTCTGTCTTCCAACTTGCTTATTCTTTCTTCTGACTCTTGAAATCTACTATTGTGAGTCTCTAATACTTTTTTTTTGTATGTTGTATGGTGGGGAACACATTTCATTCTTTTTCCATGTGACTATCCCATTACCACAGCCTCATTTGTTGATTTTTTTTTGGGTGGGGGGGACAGGGAGGGTACAGCCCGGGAATTGAACTCGGGTCTCCTGCATGGCAGGAGAGAATTCCACCACCGAACTACCCTTGCAGCCCTCTAATATGTTTTAAATTTGATCTACAGTATAATTCATCTCTCTGATGTCTGAAATTTTTGTATTTATTCTTTCAATTCTTCTTTATGCTCCTCTAGTAACCTCTTGATATCCTTTATATCACTATAAACAACCTAAATTAGTTGCTCTGAATTCTGAGTCCCCTTGGATAATTTATCTTGGGCATTTGGCTGAGCCGTGTCTCCTGGACCTTCATGTGCTTTGTAACCCCTCGTGGAGACACTTTAACGTCTTAATAAGGCTGTTTTGCAGATCTATTTCCTTCCCACATCTGAGATTTGCAATGGAAACTCCAGCGTGCACCCAAATCCACCACCTTTGGGCCTGGGGGATGGTGATCTGCGCCCCGTTGGGGACTCTCCCGAGTGGCCGATGGACCTGGTGGCCACAGCCTCCCCCGGGACGTGGCCAGGCCACAGGACAGGCGTCTCGGCGTCACCCACCTGCGGCCCTCAGGCCTGCGTGGGGAGGGGGCGGCTCCAGGCCCCTGACAGTCTCCCTCGCTGGTGGGAGGTCAGACCTGACCCCTGCGTCCCCCTCGTCCCCGGGAAAGGGCCCCCCACCCCGTGCTCGCCAAAGCCCCGGCGCCCCCAGCAGCGGGGAGCAGCCCTGGGCCCTGAGCGAGGGCATCCGTGCGTGGGAGGAGCTCATCTTCCACGACGGCCGGGGACCCCCAGCCACGGAGCCGAGCGACGCCCTCCCCACGCCAGCTGCGGGGCAGGCGGAACCGCGGGGCCGCACCACCCCGTGCTCTCCGGCCCGTTCCTCGGGCTCCGCGCGGGGCCTCCCAGGGCAGGGCAGGGGCGCCCTGAGCGCTGCCCCCGCCCCCACCCAGCTCTTCCCCCCCGTGCGTCCCCGGGCGCGGCAGCGGGGGGTCCAGCCGCCTCTCCACCCCAAATAATTTTTATATTCCGTTCAAAACCAACAAATCGTTTACCCGTTTGTGTGTTCGCATGTGTGTGCGTGAAGATGTGCAGGTGAATTTTAACTTCCCACATGCATGTCGGTTATTGTTTTGGAATAAGTTTCTAAATTTCCTGTTTTTGAGTTTTCTATATAACCTGCACCTGCACTGTATCCAGTCTCTAAAACCCATCGATATTTACCTGACAGCATAACGTTTGCTGTATTTTCATGTAACTTACATCTGTGCTTAAAAAGAACACGTAACATCCCACAGTGAGGAACTGATAACGCAAGCTTGCTACTCACATGGTTTGAGTCTTTTTTTTTACATTTTTGTTCTATCAATTACGAAAAAGGATAGCATCTGCCATTAAAATTAAAATGGTAGGTTTCGTTTTATTTATTTCATCCTTTTTAAAGTTTAGGTGCATACAATGTAAAATTGTTATATTGTATTGTGAATTTTAATACTGAACTTTTTAGCATGGAGTGATTTATTTATTTCTAGTACTTTTTTTTTTGTATGCTGTATGGCAGGGTCACATTTCATTATTTTTCCACGTGAGTATCCAGTTATTGCAGCACCACTTGTTGAATTTTTGTTTTCTTGTTTGTTTCTTTTGCTTGTCTTTTTTTTTTGTTGTTGTTGTTGTTGTTTGATTGGAAAGTGCCTGGGCCGGGAATTGAACCTGGGTCTCCGGCATGGCAGGTGAGAATTGTGAGAATTCTACCACTGAACTACCCTGGCACCCTTCCCCTGCCCCCATTTTTAGTACCTCTTTTAAGCTTAAGACTCTCTTAGCTGATATTATAGCTATACCAGCTTGTTTGTTGAAGTGCTTATCTTTTATTCATTATGTATTTTCCACTGTTCGGTAATTTTATTTGATCTATGTAATCAGATATTGCTGATTTTTAAAAATTCTTGTGTAAATATCTCTCTTTAATTTGAGTAGTTTGCCATTAATATTAATGTGACTTCTGACATATTTGACTTAATTTCTGTCATCTGAATTGTTTTTTTCTATTTGTTTTTCTCTTTTAGGTTTCTCTTTTTTCCTTTATATTTTCACTTCATTTGGATGGTGGGTTTTTTCTCTTTTTGTCTCATTTCCTATAGCAACCTAGAATCTGACTGCTGTATTTTTATTCTTTCATCTGTAACTATAGCTCTAAGCCGCCCTCATTATTTTGCCTCGGTTGCTACAATAGTCTGCACACTGCCCTCCCCCTTCCCTCTTGCTTCTAGTAATATTCTCCAGAGAGTGAGTAGAGCGATTCTGGAAAGACAGTTTTGCTCTTTATTCTATTTCTGTTCAAATGCTATTTTTCTTTCAGTTTTTATTTGTCTTCTGTTTCCAATGTTGCCAGTAAGAAGTCTGTTTCTAGTGTAATTTGATGCTACTAATATCTTTTCCTTTTCCTGTGGTATTGGTAGTTTTTACAATGATTTTTCTCACTGTGGGTGTTCGTTAATTTTCTGTTTGAGATTGCTTGGGATCTGCGACTTGCTGTCTTTAATTAATCCTGGAAAGTTTTCCATCATCGTCTCTTTAACCACTATATCTTTTACAAATCTGCTTTGGACATTTTAAAAACCATACTATATACGCTTTCTTTTTTCCTTTAAAGTTATTTAGGCAAATCTAATTTATCATATACCTGAGCATTTTATTAACCGAGAACTTTAATTTCTATTTTATCTGCTTATCGCCATGCATGATTTCATATTTCCTTGAGCTATATGCCTATCCGCTTTATTGTGAGCTTTAATCGCTTTGCCTGTGGGGATCTGTGGAACATGATCCTTACTGAGGACCCATGTTTCCTTCTGCCAGGGATCTGGAGCCCCACTCGCCCATAATAACTTCAGACTAAATTTTGACTTGGGTTTTTGGGACACACACAGCACAACTTTGGATTCTAAACTGGCATGGGATCACACTTGTGGGTCTGTGATTTTCGTGACTCCTCTTAAGAAAGCCTTCCTTCCTTCATTCCTTCCTCCCTTCCTCTCTCCTTCCTTCCCTTTCCTCCTTACTTTTCACTTTTCCTTTTTTCTCTCCCCTGCACCTAAAGCCAGGGTGAACACAGACACGATTCTTAACCTCTCCATCAGGATTTTTATCGCCTAAGTCTGTCCCTGAAGACTCTGCATTTCCTGGCTCTCAGTTACATGTAGGGGGCCCAGATCTGACTTCTGAGATTGCACATGCTCCTGGCATTGCTACCCAGTCTAACTCAACCTATTAAAGCATGAGATCTTGCCACCAAGGATAGTCAGATGTCACCAGGAAAAATGCCATCTTCTGACGTGACTCCATATTTCCACTGTTTTGTTGTTTCTGGCACCTATAACGATTTCCCATTGCAGTCATTCATTTACTTTCCTTCTAATTGTGCACAATGTTATTAGGTATTCTTATATATATAGCCCACCACCTTGCTAGAATTGTGAGGGCTTCCCCACACAAAGTCAACCATATTGTTGGCAAAGAAAGTCGTGTATTTTAACTTTTCAGAGTCCTTTGAGAAATATAGAGATGTCAAGCAGATAGTTAAGTGTACAAGTCTAGGGGTCAGCAGAGAGGTCTGGATGTCAGATGTAAATTATGATGTTCTAGGCTAATAGGTGCCATTGGAATGAAAGATTTAGTCTGAGGAATGCATGCAGAAAGAGTACAGAAATTTTCCAGTAGTGTCCCATCTGTGGTGGCACAGCCAGCAAAGGAACTAATGGAAATGATCTGAGAGGTTCAGGATGGCATCACAGAATCTCAGTAAGATCATCTTTCAAGAGTAAAGAGGGGAGGGAATGTGGTAAGATGGTACAGTATGGAGCTCGTGGGCTCAGTCCTCCTACCAGAACTGTCTGAAACAACTATTTTGAAACTCTGGAGGCCAGAAGAACTCTGTACAGCACCCAGGAAAGAGTGGAAGGAAGAGACTGATAAATTACAGTCTTTGCCAATTTAATGTTGAATTGATGAGCCATGTTGATGTCTATAAATTATTGTTAAATTACTTTTGAAAAAGAGTAAGAAAAGAGTTAACTGTGTGGGGTGTTGTGAGAACTGAAAGATTGGGGGAGTAAATATTGTTGGTTGGAATTAGCAGCATGATGAGTCAATCAGCATGATGTAATATTTGGGCCAATGCTGTTCTGTGGGTTAAGTGGTGATGTTGGGTGAGGAAATCGACATGGTGTGGTAGATGGAGAGATGCTATTCTGACAGTTAGTGGTGATGTTGGGTAGATTGACATGGTGTAGTAGCTGGAGCAACGCTGCTCTGTGGATTAAGGGGTGACTTTGGGTGACTGAAGGTGGGTGTTGAGTATTAAACCCCTTTGAGTTGATTGGGAGTTGAGGTGAGAGTTTGGATGTCAGATAGAGATCAATATACTTTCTAGAGAGGTTCTTTTACAATATGAGTTATTTTACAGAGTTGAAAAGAATCTAGGATAGCTCAAAGTTTCAGAAACTCTGAGAATCTAGTTGAAAGCATAGGCTTTTGAGAACTTTGGGGATGGTCATTTGTGTATTAGAGGACAAGAGGGTAAGAATAAAAAGAAAAAAGTTCATGTCTCAAAGCAATGTTTACTCTGTAAATTGCAAAATTAATTATCTTCTACACTTGGAGAAAGAGTGCAGAGAGTCAAATGTTTGAGGAGAAGTAGTAGCAGAGGATGATATGTGAAAGTCAGCAAATTATAAAACCGAACCTTATAATGGTATGAATAAGTTAGGTTCAATCATTGTCTCTGGAATCACTCAAAGACCCAGGTAGAGGCAAGGAATGGGATTTGTTAACTTGATGTAAGATTGGGTTTTTCCCACTGGAAATTGTAAAGGACAATAAAATATTTTAGGGTTATGTCAAGGGAATAATAAAAATGATAAAGCATGGCATGAGATCTGAGTGCAGTAGGACGATGAGGCATGAGATTGAGTTCAGTAGAAATGAGGCAGCATGAAATATAAGTTTAGTAAGAACAATGAAATACTGGATCTGAGTTTAGTAGGAAAAATAAGGCATGGAATCTGAGTTTGGGAGGATTAATAAGGCTTGGGATCTACACTCAGTAGGAGCTATAAGGCATGGATCTAAGATCAGTAGGTGCAAAGAGGTGTGGAATTTGAGTTCACTAGGATTGGCGAGGCATGCAACCTGAGTTCAATAGGAGGGACGAGATATGGGATCGAGTTTGGTAGGAGTGATAAGGCATGGGAACTGCATTCAGTCGGAGCAATAAAGCATGTATCTGAGTTCAATAGGAGTGATGACCTGTGAGATCCGAGTTCAGTAGGAGTGATGTGGCATGAGATCTGAGTTCAGTAGAAACAGAGAGGTGTGACATCAGAGTTACATGGGAGCAAAGAGGCATGAGATCTGAATTAAGTAGAGGTGATAAGGCATGGGGTCTGAGTTTGGTAGGAATGATGAGACATGGGATCTGAGCTAAATATAGGAATGATAAAGTGTCGGATATGAGTTCAGTAGGAGTGGTGAGGCATGGTATCTGAGTGCAGTAAGAGCAAGGAGGCATGAGATCTGAGTTTCCTACAAGGGATGAGGCAAGGGACCTGAGCTACAGTAGGAATGATGAGGTTTGGGACTTGAGTTGAGTAGGAGCAATGAGATATAGGATCTGAGTTTGGAAGAAGCAACGAGCTAGTAGGAGCAATGTAGTGGGGATCTGAGTCCAGTAGGAGCAATGAGATGTGGGATCTGAACTCAGCAGGAATGATGAGGCACGGGATATGAACTCAGAAGGGGAGATGAGGCATGGGATCTGTGTTGGTAGGAGTGATAAGGCATAGGAACTGCATTCAGTTGGTGCTACAAAGCAAGGATATGCATTCAGTAGGAGCGATGAGGCATGGACTTTAGTAGGAGCAGGATCTCAGGTGAAGTGATGTGGTGAGGCATGGGGTCTGTACCCAATATGAATGATGAAGCATGGGATCTGAGTTTAGTAGGAGTGTTAAAGTGTGCTATCAGAGTTCAGTAGAAATGATGAGTAGTAGCATGGGTTTGCATTAAGAATGATGAGGTGTGGCATCTGAGTTCAGTAGGAGTGTTGAGGCATGGGATATGAGTTTTGCAGGAGCAATGAATTGTGGGAAATGAGTTAGAAAGGAGCAATTAGGTATGGGACTTGAGTTAGATAGGAGTGATGAGGAATGGGATGTGCGTTCAGTAGGAGCCATAAAGCATGGATCTGAGTTCAGTAGGAGTGACAAAGCATGGGAACTGAGTTCGGTAGGAACAGTGAGGCATGGGATCTGACTTTGGCAGGAATGGTGAGGAATGCAGTCAGAGTTCAGTAGGAATGATAAGGTATGGGACCTGAGTTCAGCAGAAGCAATGAGACATGAGATGTGAATTTACTAGGAGCAATACAGTGTGGGATCTGTAATCACTCAGAGTGATGAAGTATGGGATCTGAATTTGGAAGAAACAATGAGGCATGGGTTCTGAGCTTAGTAGGAATGATGAGGTGGAGATATGAGTTCAGTAGAGTGATGAGGAAAGAGATCTGAGTTCCATAGAAGAGATAAGGTGTGGGATCTGAGTTCAGTTGGAACAATGACACATGGAATCTGAACTAATTAGGAGCAATGAGGTGCAGGAACTCAGTTCAGTAGGAACTATGAGACATGGGATCTGAATTCAGTAATGGCAATGAGGTGTGGGATCTGAGTTTGGTAGGATTGATCAGTCTTGGCATCTGCATCTATAAGAGCCTTAAGACATGGATCTGAGTTCAGTGGCTATGATCAGACATGGGATCTGTGTCCAGTAGGAGAAATGAAGAGTTCAATATGAGTTTAATAGGAACTATAAAGTGTGCTATCTGAGTTCAGTAGGAATGATAAGGCATCTACATGTTTTCATTAAGATTGGTGAGACATGGAATCTGAGTTTAGTAAGAGTGAAGAGGCAGGGCATATGAATTTGGTAGGAATGATGAGGTGAAGGATCTGGGTTAGAAAGGAGCCGGGAGGAATGGGATCTGAATGAGGCAGGAGTAATAGGGAATGAGATGTGCATTCAGTAAGAGTGATAAAGCATGAATCTGAGTTCAGTAGGAGTGATAAAGCTTGGGATTTAATTTTGGTAGGATTGTTGAGGCGTGGCATTTGAGGTCAGTAGGAATGGTAAGGTGTTGGGTCAGAATTCAGTAGGAGTGATGAGGTGTAGGATCTACGTTCAGTAAGAAAAATGAAGCATGGGGGCTGAGTTTGGTGGGAGTGATGAGTCATGGGATTTAATTCAGTAGGGTGATTGTGGGATCTGAGTTCAGTAGGAGCAATAAGAAGTGGGATCTGCATTCAGTAGCAGTGATGAGGCATGGCATCTGAGTTCATTTGGAGCGGAGGTATGGGATCTGAGCTTAGGAGGAGCAATGAGGCATCAGATCTGAGCTCAGTAAGAGTGATGAGGCAAGGGATCTGAGTTCATGAAGAGGAATTAGAGGTGGGATGTGAGTTCAGTAAGGGTAGTGAGGTGTGGGGTCTGAGTTTGGTAGGAGTGGTAAAGAATGGGACCTGCATTCAATTAAGTGATACGGCATGGATCTGAATTCAGTAGGAGTGTTATGGTATAGGATCTAAGTTCAGCAGGGTGATAAGTCATGCGATCTGAGTTCAGTATGAGCAATGAGGCATGGGATCTGAGTTCAGGAGCAGCAACGAGGTGTGTGATCTGAGTTCAGTTGGTGAGATAAGGCATGAGATCTGTCAGTAGGAGTGATGAGGCATGGGATCTGAGTCAGGTAGGAGTGATGAGGCATGGGATCTGAGTCAGGTAGGAGTGATGAGGCATGGGATCTGAGTCAGGTAGGAGTGATGAGGCATGAGATCTGTCAGTAGGAGTGATGAAGCATGGGATCTGAGTCAGGTAGGAGTGATGAGGTACACTGTCTGAGCTGGTAGGATGATAAGGCATGGGAACTGTGTTAAGGAGGAATGAAACCTGGTTCCATACTGAGCTATAACAGTAATGAGGTGCGGGATATGAGCTTGGAAGAAGCGATGAGGCATGGGTTTGGTTCAGTAGGAGTGAAGAGGTGTGCGATCAGAGTTCAGCACAAGTGATGAGGCATGGGACCTGAGTGCAGTAAGGGTGATGAGGCATGGGGTCAGAGTTCCATAGGTATGTTGTGGTGTAAGAACTGAGTTCACTAGGAGCAATGAGACATAGGATCCGAGTTGGGTTGGAGTGATAAAGAATGGGATCTGCAGTCAGTAAGAGTGATAACTCATGAACCTGCATTCAGTAGGATGAGAGGCATGAGATCTGAGTTTGGTAGGAGTTACGACATGGAACCTGAGTTCAGTAGGAGCAATGAGGGGTGGGACTAGTTCAACAGGAACAATGAGGTTTGGGATCTGAGTTTAATAGGAAAAATAAGGTGAGGGATCGGCATTTAGTAGGAGCAATAAGGTGTGGGTCCTGCATTAAGAAGTGATGAGGCATGGGATCTGAGTACAGTGGAACAATGTAGTGTGGGATCTGAGTTCAGAGGCACAATGTGGTGTGGGATCTGAGTTTTTTACAAGTGACATCACATGGTATATGCATTCAATAAAAATGATAAAGCATGGATTTGAGTTTAGTATTGGTGATGATTCATGATCTGAGCTCACTGGGT